>PVIY010037083.1:0-24963 GCA_004026745.1 Myrmecophaga tridactyla
ATGCCACCCACAACATGGGTGGAACCAGGTCTGGGTTTCCCAAGGAAACAACCACCTGGGGAACTGCTAGGCTGTCACCAGATGGATTCAGACCACAGATGCAGAGGCCAAGGGGCCCAGAGCACAGGGCTGAGAACTTCCCCAAAGGGGACCTCAGTTCTAAGACCCAGCCTGAGGGGAAGGAGCAGCCAGTTCTCCGAGGGCCCCGCCCCAGAGGCTGGCTCCTCCCTGGCAGGAAGCCTACCAGGCAACCTGCTTGGCCAGAGTGTGCTGTGGGGGCGGGGCAGCGGCATCTTCTTTAATTCTATCATATTATTAGTTACTGAGCACCTAGGCCTTGGATACAGCAGTGAAATACCCAGACAAAATCCCTGCCCTCGGGGGTGAGAGACAACTAAACAATAATCAAAATGACCATGACTCTTTTCGCTCGATCATGGTAACTGCTCTGAAAAAATAAAACAGAACAACCAGAATGACATGGCATAGGATGACTGGGGTGGAAAGGGTGACTTCATTTAAAGACCTCTCCGAGGACGTGATATAAGAACTCAAACCTGAACTATGAGAAGGAGCCAGCCAGGCAATGATTAGGGAGACAAGTGATACAGGCAGAGGGCACGGCCAGGGCAAAGGTCCTGTGGCAGGAACAAGCTCAGGGAGGAAGAGAGAGGAGGCCAGGCTGGGATGTACCAAGGGTGCTCAATCGATGGCCCTGCAAACAGCAGGCACTCAATAAATTCTGTTTGTGGCCTGGAAGTGTGATTCCCCTGAGATGCCCAGGAGATGTACCTTCTGTCTAGAAGGTGCCCAAATAGTGGGAAAGCTGAACTGCAGATTTACAGGGCATTTTCCTAAAATGTCAAAAGGCAGCAGGAAATTTTATTTAGCCCTGGTCACCCAGTACCCCAGGGCCTCATATGATGGAGCCGACCTGGCAGAGGTTGGACAGCCTGGGGCTTGAGCCTTGGCTCCATCCCTGCCTGGTTGGGCAAATCACCAAACCTCCCTGAGCCCGGGGTTCAGATGTGTAGTCATCCCACCTTTCTTCTACTGCTTTTTCTTAGGAGCCACCCCTTTCCAGTCTCAGTCCATATGTTTGGGTAGAAGGATCTACACCCCGACCCCAAGAGTGGGTTCAGGCCTGCCCAATCTGCATATTCCCTCCCCTCGGCCATAGCGATTGGCTCAGCCATAGTCACCTGATCTGATGAGAGCCAATGAAACTCAGTGTTGAGACTTCAATGGAACTTCTGAGAAAAAAGATGTTGTCGATCCAATAAGGAGGCCAAGAGGACAGAAAGTGAGCCAGTGGCTGCTGGTGGCCAACATGTCACCACAAATACAGAGGCTGCCTGAGAGTGACACCAATGCAGAAGAAAGCAGAAGTGGAGATGGAATAAAATTCCCAACATCCAGCCATGGCTGTGGCCAGAACTATTTTTCAGTTACATGAGGCAAAAAATTCCCTTTTTGAAGGAAACCAGTTGAAGTGGGTTTCTGTCATTTGCAAACAAGAGTCCTGAGCAATAGATCCCATCTGTAGACTGGGTATTAAAAAATTCCTTTGCATATGGAAAAATGGGAACACAGCTGTAAGCATTACACTGATGTTAAAGTTCTTGAACTTGACAACTATATGTAAGGTAGTTGCATTAAGTCAATATCCTTGTTCTTAGGAAAGGTACATGGAAGTATTAAGTGTTCAAGGAGCATGATGTATGCAAGCTACTCTCAAACGTTTTAAGAAACTGACAAATAGATATAGATAGATGATTAATGAATGGGTGAATGGATGGAGAGATAAATGGATGGATGGATGGGTAGACGATAGATTAGATAGACAGGATTAATAGATTCATAGATAGATGGATAGACACACATGATGGATGGATGGATCAATAGATGGCTAGAGTGAGAGAGGGAATTATAATGCAAATGTGGCAAAATGTAGAAGTTGTTGGATCTGGGTCTTTCAGGAGGGTAGGTTTTCTTTAGGGGTTGTCTATTGTTTTTTGCAACTAATAAGTTTGAAATTATTTCAAAATTAAAAATTTAAAGAAATAAAAAAACCCATTCCAGCCGCAGAGCCCTGTTTAAGGAGGAAACAACTCTCTGCGAACAGAGGACTTGGCCCATAGTGTTCATGAATGGTGGTGCTTTTAGCACCTGCTAAGAGGAAGGAAACCGGAACAGGTGCCACTGCTGCCCCCTCTCCAGGCCCTGGCGCGGGTGAGGGAGCCACATACCTGCTTGGGGGGCTTGTGCCGGTTGTACTCCTCCCCCCAGAGCTTGGCTTCCATCTGGAGACGCACGTCCTCAAAGTACACCTCCCTGTCGACAGGCTCGATGTAGCGCTTTGCCACATAGTTGGAAGCCCCCTTCCACTGCTGGGTGTGCAGGAAGTTGGAGAGCTTCTTCCTGGGGGCAGGGGCGGCAGCAGGCCGGCGTGGGACACAGGTCCTCAGGACAGCGAGACCCTGCCTGATCTGGCCCAGCTCTAACACCCGGCTGGGTGGAGCCAGTGACAAACTGGGGGAGGAGGACGGGGCCCTTCACCCCACTGCATCCATCACAGAGCTGGGCAGGGGGTGGAAGGACATTTGTAAAGATCTCATACCCCATTTCCCTGGGCCTCTAAACACCAGAGCAGGGATTAATGTGATTCTTCTTTTTCTCCCCATGCCCATCTCACAGCCAGGTACAATCACGTGGCCCAAGTGAGCCCAGATGGAGAGAAACTTGATCTACAAGAAGGCAGAGGCCAAAAATGCTCCAATGCACCAGCTCCTGGGAACCCGTGGGGAGTCTGAGGAGGGCCCTGAGGGCCAGGCCGAGCCACTTACGTCCTGTAGCATTCCCTCATCGCTCCACGGCCGAAGGGCTGAAAGACACCACACAGAGGGCCATCAGTCCCCATGCCCCAGCTAGAAGCAGCTCTGAGCCGAGGTCAGGGGCTCCTCTTGCACCCATCACATGGGTTCCCTGTACCTCTTCTCAATCCCAAAGTGTCTGCCAACCCAACCCCACAGCCCGACGGACCTTCCCGCCGGCAGGCTGCTGGACCAGGCCACTCCCAAGCCCAGCTGAGTGGAGCAGCATGTCTGTGGGGAAAGAGGGGAGAGCAGCGTATGGCAAAGGGTGTTTTTACAGCCCCATCCGGAGCAGAAAAGCAGGAACAACCTAGATATTCATCAAGCATCAAAAGGAGAAATCGATTTGGTCTACTCATCTGAGGGACTTCTATACAGCAATAAGAATCAACAAACCACAGCACTAGCAAAACCAACAGACAATATGTTCAGCAAAAGAAGCCACAGTCAGAAGAATACCTAGTATATGGCTCCATTTATATGAAGTTCAAGAACAGGCAAAACTAACCTAGGGTGAGACAGGTCGGATGGTGCTAACCCTTGGGGGGCTTGGGCTGGGGGAGGGGGGGCTGGCCATTTTCTGTTTCTTCATCAGGTGCTGGCTGCATGGGTGTGATCACCTTGTGAAAACTCACCAAACGTCACACTTAGGATACACGCACTTCTCTGCATGTGTGTTACATTGCAATGAAAGATGCACTGAAAAAAGGCTTCCCTAAATAATCCTAACCATGACAGTACATTTTTCTTCTTAATTCAGTGGGTTAATCATTTCACAAAACAGCGTAATAGGTGATACCCACAATTGGGAAAATAATGGCATCAAGGACTCCCAAAGTTAAAAGAACACATAGCGGGTGTGGGGGGAGGGGCATGGGCTGAAGTCCGCTGGGGGAAAGGCCACCACTTGGCGGGGACCCCGCAGGGCCCGAGGCCCGGCTCACCTGAGATGCCATCTTGATGAGAACTTCATCGTCCAGCCACTGCCCGGTGACGGCGTTGTACCTGCAGAGACAGAAGGTGCCACAGGGCATGGCGTCCAGCACACAATCCCAACCCTCACGCACTGGAGACCCTCTGGGCCCTCCACTCTCCGTGTGGGCCCTGGAGCCCCAGCTGACCTCCTCAGCTGCCTCGGCCAACACTCACTCCCTCCCACACCGGCCTCTTCTCCCTTTCCTCACGCACAGCTGGCTGATTTTCTGCCTGCTTCCTCTCACCAGAGTCCCCCCATGCTGCAGCCTCCCTGCCCTTATCACCCTGCTGCTGGCTAACTTGTTCCACTTCTGGCTCCCCCGCTAGATTCAACTCCTCAAAAGCAGGCCCATGTCTGCTCGTGCACCCCCGGGCCTGGGCCATGGAGATGCTTAATAAACACATGTGGGATGAATGAAGGAATAAATAAAAATCCCTTACGTTGTGGAAGGAATTGTGCCCCCACTCCAAAAAAATATATGTTGAAATCCTGATCCCCAGTTCCTTGGAATGGGATCATATTTAGTTACAGGGTTGTTACTGATGGTATTAGGAACATTCAGATGAGGTCTTACTAGAGTAGGGTGGGCCCTTATAATTTAGACACAGACAGACAGACAGATGAGGGAGAATGCCATGTGGTGATGGGGGCAGACAATGTCAGGGACTGCTGGCAAGTCACCACCAGCAGCCAGGAGAGAGGCAGGGAGCAGCCTTCCCCTTAGGGACGTGAGAGTGAGCATGGCCCTGCCGACACCTCCAGAACCCCGAGACAACATATCTCTGTTGCGTTAAGCCACCCAGTTTGAGATACTTTGCTATGGCAGCCCTAGAAAACTCAGACACCTTATTATATCTGGGTCACATAACGAATGCCTGCCCCAGAGAGGGGAGAGCAGCATCTCTGGTCTTCCAACCCCTGTGTGAGGCCCAGCCCAGGCAGAGTGGTGTGTCTCCTAAGAAGATTAATGACTGTTCCAGTCCAGGTAGGAATGGGGGAGGGTCCCGCCCCCAAGTCCAGGCAGGTAAGGGGCTGCTGGGTGCATACCCAAGGCAGAGATCAAATCTGGCCCTATTAGTCCAGAGTGATGCCCCAATAAATCCCAGAGTGATTTGAACAGTGAATAAAAAAGTATTTGCAAAGTCCCCTTCCGGGAATGATGAGAAAGGGAAAATTCAACTTCCCCAAGTTGAATTCTTGATATTCTTATAAGCAGTATGGACAACCAAAGCTATAGGCTGAGCCCCCAATCTTGGGGTTTGTTCATATGAAACTTAACCCCACAAAGGATAGGTCAAGCCTACTTAAAATTAGGCCTAAGAGTCACTCCCAAGAGAACCTCTTTTGTTGCTCAGATGTGGTCTCTCTCTCCAGCCAACACAACAAGCAAACTCACCACCCTTCCCCTGTCTACGTGGGACATGACTCCCAGGGGTGTGGACCTTCCTGGTAACATGGGACAGAAATCCTAGAATGAGCTGGGACTCAGCATCAAGGGATTGAGAAAACCTTCTCGACCAAAAGGGGGAAGAGTGAAATGAGACAAAGTGTCAAAGGCTGAGAGATTCCAAACAGAGTCGAGGGGTTATCCTGGAGGTTAGTCTTGCACATTAAGTAGATATCACCTTGTTATTCAAGATGTAATGGAGAGGCTGGAGGGAACTGCCTGAAAATGTAGAGCTGTGTTCCAGTAGCCATGTTTCTTAAAGATGATTGTATAATGTTATAGCTTTCACAATGTGACTGTGTGATTGTGAAAACCTTGTGTCTGATGCTTCTTTTATCTACCTTATTAACAGATGAGTAAAACATATGGAATAAAAATAAATAATAGGGGGAACAAATGCTAAAATACATTTAGATTGAAATGCTTGTGATCAATGAAAGGGAGGGGTAAGGGGTATGGTATGTATAAATTTTTTTCTGTTTTATTTCTTTTTCTGAATAGATGCAAATGTTCCATGAAATGATGATGATCATCATCATCAGCCTGTGGCAACTATGTGATGATATTGTGAATTACTGATTATATATGTAGAACAGAATAATCAAAAGTTAAGAATCTCTGCGTTTGCTTGGTGTTTTTTTTTGGTATTAAAAAAAAAAAACGAAAAATTTGGCCCTAGCCTGGCTGGGCCTCCTCAAACAGGTTTGTCTGTTTTTAAGGCTCCTCAGTGCAGCAGATCCCCAGTCTAAAATCTCCCCCAGGGCTGAGATGTTCTTAGCCCTCGTAAGAGGTCTCCCTGACTCACCTCTCAGTGGGGCGGACTCCAGAAGACTCCCTGATCTAGCTGAGAACAGGTTTCTCAGAGTCTGAAACCTCTATGAGGAAAAAGCGAGGCCCGGCAGGTAACCTCCGCCAGGCAGGGAGGGAGGAGGGTGTGTGGGAACAGCAAACTTGCTGGCAACCAGCCCGTGGCAAGTACCGTGATCAGTAAAAATTAGCAATGGCATTACTGTCAATGTTATACTTTTATTATATAGAGGCAAAGGTAAAAAGAAGCAGTCTACCAGGCAACAGTTCCAAGCTGCATGAAGAAATAAAGATCTCTGGTAAGGTGACAACGTGGGCAAGCATAAATGACAACACTTCTGTATTTTTGGTTTGTAACCCCACTTTTTACTTCCTGCAATGGTTCTGGACTCATGATGCATTTGTAATTTTTGCCAAGCACTGCATAAAGGGGGGGATGGAGGAACACTGGAGCAGAGTTTGTGGATACGATTGAAGTGAAGTTGGTAGCAAACCAAGTGAGACTGTTACAGACTTAGGATGTAACATTGAAGCCCCAAGAAAATATCAGAGAATATACAATTTCGGAGACAGAAAGTAGAGTACACGTTACCAGGGCAGGGTGGAAGGGGAATAGGGAGTTAATGCAAAATGAGAGTAGGATTTCTGTTTGGGGTGATGGCAAAGTTTTGGTAAAAGATGATGGTGAGGGCAGCACAACATCGTCATGTGATTAATCCACTGAATGGTATGCGGGGAGTGGCGGAGATGGGAAAGTTTATGTTACATAAGTTCCCTCAATAAAAAAAAATATTCCTAAATGCAGAGCACCCAGAAGCTGGGGGAGAAGGGTTATAACCACGGACATTATAAAAGTAAGAGCTGTTCAGAGTCCACTACATGCTCAAATGGATCACCCCATTCAACCTCACCCAAACCCACTTTTCTTTCCTGAGCACGTGGAAAGGGTACAACCTTCTCAGCCTCCCTGCAGTGCCACGTGACTAGGGCTGGCCAATAAAATGTGTGCAAAAGTGATGCCAATTTCTAGGCCAAGACACTGAAAGGCTGGTGTGCACCTCCATGCTCTCTCTTTCTCTTTGGTGGTGACTGTGGGAGTCACAGTTGAGATGAAGGAGCTACAGGGTGGAGTGTCCCCCAAGTCTTACTCAACTTCGCAGGAGAACTGCATCTTCTTTGCATCAAGCCCCTGGGCTATTTGTTATTGCAGCACAGCTCAGCCTAGCCTATCTAATACATACCATACGGGCCATTACAAGGGTTAAAAGAGATAATGCACAGTGCCTGAAGCATGCAGAAACACTCAACTATTCGCTGCTATTATTAGCCCTTCTTCTTGGCCCTCAGGCTACTTAGGCCTCACTGATTAGCTACCATGTGCTGAGTAAGAAAGCAGGATAGAGAAGTGAGCAGAAGCAGAACCCACACGCCCAGTGACTGCTCAGGCCCTGGAACCACAGCGCACCCCAGACAAGCTGCTGACCTGTGACGTGTAGCACGTTCCGTGGCAACGTCCTCGAGGTGGAACTCGGCCCAGGGGTCAGGCATGTGCTTGGCCTTCTCGATCGCATGCTTCCAGGCTTCCTGCAGAAGGCAAAGAGAGGCATTAAGCCCAGACCTGGGGCCTATGGACAGGACAGGACAGCCTCCTCCCTTCCAGCTATTTCCCTGTTACCCCCACCTCCGGCGAGGCAGACTGAAAGAGAAAAAAACTTTCATCTATCATCCTGTCAGGAACACAGCCCCCAGATACCTGATTTGCTCTCACAGTGGGCACAGCTTTCCTGTGGGCAGATATGTCACATTCTAACTACCGAACAGAAAAAGAAACATAATATACAGATGAAAACACAGAGCACTTGTCTGTAATCAAAACACTGAGAATGAAAACAAGATACTATTTTCCCATCTTAATGGCAAATATCTTAACAACTGGCAATGGGGAGCGTTGGTGGAGGTGGAGGTAGACAGGCCTAATTCCCTCACACACCATGGGTATGTGGGTTACAAAGCTTTTCTAGAAGGCAGGCTGCAATGTACTAACATGAACAAAATGAACTGCTTTATTTTAACCCAGCAATTTCTACATCTAGGAATCTATCCTACAGAAATACAAACATGAGTATACAAAACAGATGTACAAGAGGCACATTTGATAGTGCAAAACCAAATTCCACCCAAATGGCCACCTATGGGGAGGGTTAAATGTATTTTGAAATTTCCATTTAAAATGCTAAGCAGGGCAGGTGGCTCAACAGGCAGAGTTCTTGCCTGCCATGCCGGAGTCCCGGGTTCGTTTCCCAGTGCCTGCCCATGCAAAACAAACAAACAAACAAAAAAACTTAAGCAGCCATTAGATTGCACTCATTGTGTAGTGGGAATTCTCAACCCTATTGGACCCAACGTCCCCTCTTTATAATAAATATTGTGTGTCATCCCATTTTTCTGCCCTAAATGAAATTTGTAGGCAATATAACCGTCCTAAACTCAGAGTGTATTAAAACCACGCAAGAGATCTGTCACTTTCACATGTAATACTGCATTAAGCTCTTGGCTCAGATAATCATGAAGAGATTACCATGACATATTCAAAGGTCCTGCAGGGTGCAGGAGCAGCCCTGCCCATTCCAGCCCTGCCTGTCCCACTACATGCCAGGAGTACTGTCCACGCCTATGATGACAAAAACAACCACTAAATGGTCAAAACCTGCTGATAATCAGGGTTTTGCAGGCACTAACTGGGAAAGATGTCAAAGGTATATTATGAAGAGATGAAAGCAAACTTCTAAGCAGTATTATGGTATGATCCCCTTTTTTTTGCTTTAAAAGGTCTATTTTATTAAGTATTAAAGGTTCAAAGAACATGATTTATACAACTTATAAATGTTTAGAAAATAAATGACTAGAGATAGATAGCTAGATAGGTAAATAGATAGTTACATGGATGGATAGAAGGAGGAAATGATACAGCAAATGTGGAAATATGCAAAATGTTAAAAGTTGATGGATCTGGGTCTCTGGGTAGGGCGTAAGTTGGAGTTCTCTGTATGGGTTTTGTATTATTTTTGCAATTGCCCTGTAAGTTTGAAATCACCTCAAAACAAACACTTTATATATATTTTTTTAAAGTCCACTTCATTGCTTTTATGATCCCATCGGTAGAATCCTCTGTTCCCTCCAAACACATACCCCTAGACCCATACTGGGTATCAATCTCCTTTCTTTTTTTTTTTTTTAAATTTGCACATGGGCAGGAGGCACCAGGGATCGAACTCCAGACCTCCAGCACAGCAGGTCGGAGCTCTGCCTGCTGAGCCACGGCAGCCGCCCTCAATCTCCTTTCAATCTCTTCCTGAAAAGCCCAAACCTTCTCCCTGCAACCTCTACAAAATTGGTAAGACCAAACCTGCATTCCAGGCAGAGGCCTGAGCCTCGGGAGTGGATTGGCCACTGGGTGGGCGTGGCAGGCCCCAGGAACTCTGAGTGGGAGGGAACCGGGATCAGCAGTTCCAGACACCCTCCCCTCTGGCACCTCTCAGCCACTGCAGCCATCTTCTGCAGGAGCCAGCTGCCCACCAACTCACGTGCCCCCCGCCTGAACCCCACCATCTGAAACCCGCTCAGTGGAGAAAAGGCTCAGGCAGAAGAGTTGCGCTTCCCAGAACATACACACAGGGAGCCCGGAGCTTCTCTGATAGAGCTTTCCGATCCCTGGGAAATCCAAACATTAAAGCCCATAGCTTTCTTCTTCCAATTTGGAAGCTAATTTATGCATACTGAAAAAACTTGGATTCAAATCTGTCATGTGTCACTACTGTTGACTCTTCGGTCCAGTTCTTTCCCAGGCAATTTTTTAATATGCCTGGGACCAGACTGAACATGCAATTTTACATTCATTCAGCGCCGTGGGCCAACCGGACTTTGTACCTTATTTAGTGATCTAGATTTTTGTTTAATTTCAAAACTGTGATCTGCTTATTTGTAAAAACTGCAAGGACTACAGAACTCTAAATCAGAAAGTCAAGTCCTCCCAAAGTCTTGTCCTCTGAAAACCGCAACCCACACTCAACGCAGATCAGCTGCAAGCTTTTCTTTTCCCATGCATTTGTTTTTTCTTGTTCCCATGTATACACTCAGGTTTAAGAGCCATACACTGTTCTACACATTCTTTCTGCATCTTAGTTTTCTCCACTTAACACAGGATCTTGGATGTTTTTCCACATCGCATGTGTGACTGGCTGGGTCAATCTCTTTCCTTTCCATGGCTGTATGATCTACAGCTGCATAAATGTACCTTAATTTATAACTCTAACCCTCAGTTGAAGACTGTCTGGATTCACACCAATATTTCCCAGTACAAACAGTGCTAAAGTGAACATCCTCATATCTAAATCTTTGCACACTTGTGCAAGTATCTCTGTGGGATATTATTTTTGGAAGGCTAATTGCTGATTCACATTTAACATTTGGAAATGGCCTAGCTCTCCTCCCAAAAGGTTCGCCTAAGTTATACTCTAAGAAGCAGCAAACCAACCATGTACATTTTCAACATCAACATTATTTCACAAATTTCCAAGTTAATTGTTTGAACGACTGACTGTATGATGACCCCCTATAAAGATCTGACATTATTGTCTTTACTATTCATCTATTGTTCTCTACTGTTAGACTTCGAGCTTGTCACCAATTTTTCTTGATGAATTTTGATCACTGTACCTGAAACAGACTGTATGGGGCGGGCAATGGTGGCTCAGTGGCAGAGTTTTCACCTGCCATGCTAGAGACCCGGGTTCGGTTCCTGGTGCATGCCCATGTGAAAAAAAAAAAAACACTGCACAGTATTCTCTTGCATTCTAGATGCTGGGAGTGGCAGGGGCTGCTTCTGACCCACACCAGCCTGTTTGGAGAAGTCAGCGGGTGCTCTTCTGACAGTGCCTTATGATTACAGGCACCCTGTTTTCTCCCTGAGACACACGGCTCTGATTGAGCTTCTCTCAACCAGTGATTCATTTGCCCCCTAAATCACCAAAGACAGGGGCCATCACCATGCAATAAGAAGTAGCTGCAGAAATTACCTCCTGGCTGTGTACCACAGCATCAACCAAAAATACAGTCAAGGATTAGAGGACTTGGCATCTCCCAGGATCAAAATGATCTTCTCAAACCAGAAAAGAATCGTGATGCACCTTATTGGCACGAGGTGGTATTTTTTGTTACGCACAGTACAGGAAGTCCGTGCTGAGATGCAGCCCCTCCCACTTTGGCTCCAGTCAACCACGGACTAGTGCAGGAGCCTCCGTTTCCTCATTTTCCAATGAGGATGAAGAAGAATATTTTGGCTGCAGGAGGTCAGCTCTTTTTTCTGCCCCAGCACTGGGGATAGAAATGTTCCCACTACAAACAGGGGCTCATAAGGAGACCTAAAGAGCTGTTTAATGTTTTACCCTCCAGGGTGGGAAAAACAGGTACTGATGAAGGCCTGGGAAGCGGTGGCTCTTAGACACCTGGAGGGGAGCAGGTACTGCCACCCTGGAGAGCCACCTGGTGGTGGTCGTGAATCTTCTGTACTGACTCTGGACCCAGCCCTTCCCATCACCTGTCCTAGAGATACCTGCCCAGGTGTGCCCGTCCAAGGATGTCCATTGCTTATAATGCTCATAATGGCCGGAACAGCCTGCCATCCTAGGATGGATTACATACACTTTGTCTACTCATGCAGCCAAAGAAAAAGACAAGATGTTGGACATGGGTGATCTCTAAGGCAAAACGTTTAGGGGAAAAAAGTAAGTGGCAGAATAACACAGACAGTATGACACCGTGTACCGATGGAGGAAACCTACATATATCAATTTGATGGATTTTCTAAGGGTGTGTGTGTTTACAGATATATGCATAAATATATACTTATATCAATGCATTAAAGGAGGTCTTTACCTCCTTTTTTACCAACCAAACAATAAACAGGTTATCTCTGAGAAAGGAAGTGGATAAGAGGTTGATCAAGGAGACTTCAGTTTTATCTATACTGTTTGTAATTTTGCAATGAGATTTTATTCAGGTATTGCATATGTAAATCAAAGTTAATAAACAAATAAAAAAATCACTCAGCATGATGGTTAATTTCATGGGTTGACTTGGCTAGATTATGGTGTCCATTTGTCTGGTTAAATAAGCTCTGGCCTGATTGGTACTTTCTGGCCTGATTGGTACTTCAAGGGTATTTCATAGATGGACTTGTATCTACAGTCAGTTGGTTGCATCTACAATCAACATAGGAGACTATTCTCAGCAATGAGGGGAGTGTCCTCATCCAATCAGGTGGAGGTCTTAAAAGCCAGAACTGAGGATTTCCAGAAAAAGAATTCCTACCTCTACTTCAGCCAGCCATTTTCCCCTGGGAAATTTAACCTTGCCCTCATTGGAGTTTACAACTAGAGCCCTACCCTATGGACTTTGGACTTGCCAATCCCTTGGTTGTGTGAGCCAATTCCTATAATAAATCAGTTGTATTTCTCTGACTACTACACTGGGTTAGATGATTCTTAAAGCCCTGCCAGTTTTATATTCTCTAGTTCTAAAGATTCTAAAACTCGGTTGCTGAGTGGGTCCATTAATCTTACATAGACAGGGAACCTAGGATGTTTCATAAAAAAGAAAAATAATCCTGACTACAGAACAGAAAGGCACTGCTTCTCCAAAGCCTGAGAGTACAAAATAATAATAGTAATAAATACCGAAATACAGAAAAGTCTGAAATATACTCAAAGGCCTTAATAGCAGTCATAGCTGCACTTTCATTGTTTTCTGTAAGGAACATGGATTACTTCTATAACGGACAAGACAAATGACTGCAAAAGAAGCAAAACCGAAAATCCTAAAGAAATATTTCTCTCTGTTGCAAACAGTGCAGCAGCTGCTCTCCCCCAGCTGGCAGAATTCAGAGCCCTGGCTGGGAGGAGACGATGGGAACGAAGGAAGTAAGAGTAATCAAAGCAATGGCATTCCCTATGATGATAAAAAGCCCTTGCTCCCTGGAAGCCCTTCTCTAGACAGCATTTCGGCCTGCACTGCATGGCAGGCTGAGGGTAGAAGGGAGGTAGGATCATTCCCCAGGCCAAGGCTCTGAGCAAGACAGAGAGAGAGAGAGAGAGAGAGAGAGAGGTGACTTACCTAAACTCTGCAGCTACCAGGAAACGGCAGACCCAGGACTCAAACCTGAGCCTGCCAATCCCAGTGCCTGCTGTTTCACAAAACAAGGAGGAGACTACACACAGTTACCTTATGACCCAGCAATTCCACTCCTAGGTATCTACCCAAGAGGAATGAAGACATGTGTCCACACAAAAAATTTGCACATGAATGTTCATAGCAGCATTATTCAGAAAAGCCAAAAACTGCAACTAATGCAAGTGTCCATCAATAGATAACTGGATAATCAAAATGTGATATGTGTGTATATATATAGTGGAATACTATTCAGTGGTAAATAGGTGTTCTGATATACGCTATAATACGGTTGAACCTCTAAGATACTATGCCAAGTATGACTAAAAGGCCACACAGTGCATGATACCATTTATTTGAAATGTGCAGGAGAGTCAAATCCATAAGAGTAAGAAAGATTAGTGGTTGCTGGGGAGGAGGGGTGGATGGGAACGTTGGAAGCTGACTGCTAAAGGGGTTAAAAATGTTCGAAAATTGATTGTGGTGTTGGTTGCCCAATTTTGTGAATGTACTAAAAGTCACTGAGCTGTCCACTTAAATGGGTGAATTGTACGATGTGTGAATTATGTCTCCATTAAGCTGTTACAAAATCCTTATGAAAAGCAAAGGGGCTCCTTGTTGATAAACACCCTTGCCCATTTCCACAGAGGACGGCAGCACATGCACATCCTTCAGCACATGATTCCCTGCAGGCAGGCTCAAAGTTCCCAGCCTCCTCCTGCTTTGCAGACCCCAGGTCTCCACACCAGCTGGCTTTCTGCCCAGAGCCAGCATCACCTCTCTTCTTCCTTCGTCTGCCCAGCAGACCCTTATCCCGCCAGCACTCAGAAGCTTTTTGGACCCAGGATGCCCAAGCTTCACCCTTTGACTCTGAACTCCCAGAGCAGTGCGCCCAGAGCCCAAAAGATTTCAGGAGCCTCCAGGAGGGCATGGAGTTTCTCACGGTCACGGGGCAAGTGGAGGAGCCCCAGGCTGCTGGGGAGGGGGGTGTCTCCCCAGCTGCAGATGGGCAGGGACACCTCTCTCCCCAGTGAGTCATCAGATGCTGGTTCCCCAGTCACATTCCAGGGTGACTGCTGCCCTTTGCCCAGACCGTTCAAGCTACCTTTGGGTTATGAAATGTAATCACCGAAGCTTGCCAACAAGGGCATGGGAAGCAGGTGTGCTCAAACCTCATGCTGGGCATTTATGCTGGCACAGTCCTTTGGAAGTACAATCCAGCAATGCCCAGCTGAGTTCCAAACACGCCAACCTGTCACCCCAGCTATTCTGCCTCCGAGGATTTCTCCTACATGGTCACAAAGACAGCCATACAAAGATGTTTACGGAAGTGCAGTTGGTGGCAGCCAAAGCCTGCAAATGACCTATAATCCCCATCAAGGAGGAACTGGCTCAATGGATTACAGTGGTTCGAGAAAATGAAGTGATACCCGGTCATTAAAAACAAACACAGAAACAAAATTAAGTGAGGCAGCACTGTGCAGTCATGAAGTACGTGGACTAAGGAAGCCAAGCCTGCCTGGGTTCAAAGACAGACCCACCCCTTAAGTCACTGGGGTAAGAGACTTAAGATCTCAAGCCTTGGGTTTACTATCTGTCAAAATACCAATCCTCACAGAATTGTAGAGCAGAATAAATGAGCTGACACAGTACCCGAGGAGAGCAGTGTGTGTTACATAAGTTCTAGCTGATGCCAGCAACTATGTGTCAACATGGGCAGGCAGCCACAAAAGCACCCAATTAGGTTTGCAGTAGGCGAACATTCGTGGAAAAAAAAAAAAATAGAAAAGAAAAAGGAGGAGGGTTCTATAGGCGCAGACACTTATGTGTGCAAGGAAAATTCTGGAAGGACACCACGTAGGGGAACAGGAATCAGAGAGGGGAGACTTACTTTTCACTGTATACCATTTTGTATGGTTTGAATTCTCTTTACCTTGTAAATTTATCATGTACTTAGTGTAAAATAGATGTGGTGTTCAAAGTTTACTTAGAGGTATATATAAGGATATTTATTACAGCACTCTTTAAAATTAAAAACAAACAAACAAAAGGAAACAACCAAATTGTCCCTCAACAGGAAACTGGCTAAATAATGTAATGAAATACGTGACCCACTAAAAAAAAAAATAGGAAAAAAAGGTCTTCTATATAGGCTGATGTTCCCAGGCCCTGGAAACATTAATGTTCTTTAAACATTTTTTTTCCCTTTATTAAAAAAAAGTTCATGCACTTCCTTCCAGGCTTTGTTCTCTGTGTGTGTGTGTGCGTGTGGTGTGTGCACACACACGTTTGTTATACAGATGCAATCAGACTCTATAGTCTGCTTTTAAAATTCCATTCCAGAGCAGAAGCATTTCTCCACATTGTAACCTCCACAAATATGCCTAGAATCTAGTGGTTCTGCCACCAGCCCCAGGGAAACTCAGTGGGCAGAGTCCAGACCTCAAAGGAGGCAGAACACTACCTTTCCAGACACACACAGGGGGCCTGCAGGCAGTGTCAGCTTGGAGGAACGCCAGGGGGCCATCTTGGTTAAACAAACCCGGTTGTCATGACAACAGTAAATAACAAGACACCCTCGGGTTGTCAGGTGCCTCGGGGAGTGAGGGTTGAAATTCCTCTGGGCTGTTGCTCCCTTGGAAGTCACCCCACCAGCAAGCTTAGCCCAAAGAAGCCAGCTTTCGGTTACCCAGTATAGTGGGCAACCAAGAGGGGAGAGGGGCATCTCATCCACAGAAGGCCAAGCAGTTTACCGACTGCCAGCTTCATGAGCCAGCCTCTCCCCCTGCAGCTGGGAAAAGCTGCAGAGGGAAAGAAGGAAGTGCGTTAGAGAAGGGATAGTCATGAAGGAATGAAAAGGACCCTGTAGGAAGGCACAAGTGGGCACCAGGAAGGACAGGGCGATGTAGAAATGGGGTCCTTCATGACTCCCAGGGGTGTGGACCTTCCTGGCAGCGTGGGACAGAAATCCTAGAATGAGCTGAGACTCAGCACCAAAGGATTGAGAAAACCTTCTTGACCAAAGGGGGGAAGGGAGAAATGAGACAAAATAAAGTGTCAATAGCTGAGAGATTCCTAACACGGTAGAGAGGTTATCCTGGAAGTTATTCTTACTCATTAAATAGATACCACCTTTTTAGTTAAGGTGTAATGGAGAGACTGGAGGGAACTGCCTGAAAATGTAGAGCTGTGTTCCAGTAGCCATGTTTCTTGAAGATGATTGTATAATGATATAGCTTTCACAATGTGACTGTGTGGTTGTGAAAATCTTGTGTCTGATGCTTCTTTTATTTACCTGATCAATAGAGGAGTAGAACATATGGATTAAAAATAAATAAATAATAGGGGGAACAAATGTTAAAATAAATTTAGCAGATTGAAATGCTAGTGATCAATGAAAGGAAGTGGTAAGGGGTATGGTATGTGTGAGTCTTTTTCTGTTTTTTTAAATTTCTTTTTCTGAATTGATGCAAATGTTCTGAGAAATGATCATGATGATGAATATACAACTATATGATGATTTTGTGAGTAACTGTTTATATAACAAGAATGGAATGATCATATATGGTAAGAATGTGTTTCTATGTGGTTACGTTTCATTAAAAAAAATGATTATGACGAAGAATACATAACTATGTCGTGATATTGTGAGCCACTGCTCGCATACTATGTATGGACTATATGTTTGTGAAGATCTGTCAGTAAAAAATAGTTTTTAAAAAAATGGGGTCCTTGCCCCAAGGCTGGACTTGACCTACAGGCTCAGAGGGGTTTCTCGGCAGCTTCCAGCACAGCCTAACTCAGCAGGCCCCTCGCCCTGCCCACCCCACTTCCATTTGGAACCCCTGAAGTCAAAGACTTTGGCAAAATCTCATTTCTGATCCTTTCTAAGAGCTGACAGGAGCACTCATTAAATTGTGCACCTGAAAGTGGTTTAAGTGGGAAATTTTAGGATGCACTTATATTAGCAGAATAAAAAAATGTTAACACCCCACCAAAACTTACAACACGAGAGTAATCCCTAATGTAAAGTATGGACTATAATTAGTTAATAAATAACTTCAATCACATAGTTTTATCAATTGAAACAAAGGTATCACACCAGAGTAAAATGTTATTACTAGGGAAAATGGTGGGGGGTAGAGGGGAAACCTATATTTTCTGCACGATTTTTCTGTAAATCTATAACTGCTCTAATTTTTTTAAAAAATTAAGAAAAAGCATTACGCTATAAAAATACTACATATATATGCTTATAAAATGTCAATAAAAACGAAACCAAATTTCTAAAATAAATATTATGCGCCCAATTTATGTTGTAGCTCTTTAAAAAAGAAAGAATGAAAAGAGCCCCATGGGAATGCACAACTGGGAGCCAGCAGAGGGCGAATTCATAATTCCGGCAACAGCTTAGTTAAATAAGAGTCGCTGGGTGATTAAAATAAAAATGGTAGCTAGGTCCTGAAAGGGTACGGCCTATAATTTTAATAAACGGAGAAATCAGTTAAAAGGGATTTCAGGCAGAGGCTTGAAAAACCGCAGCCTAATTTCAGGAGCAGCCAGGGGGCTTGTGTGAACGGAGCTCGGCGCGCTTCTCAGTGCTCAGTGAGGGTTCCCAGGTTTGCCTCGTAGCAGCGAGTTTTTCGGTTTTTTGGCTTTTATACTTTTCAACCTTTGGGCCTATGAGGGCCATTTTTATTAAGTTAGAATATTTTGCAAACTCCCACATGGAATCATTAAACTTATATAAGGATAAAAAGATATCATGAATGCTTTACAATAAGTTTACATTTTTTTAACAGTTTTGTTCACACATCATACAGTCCATCCGAAGTGTACAATCAACAGCTCTCGGTACAATCGCAGAGTTATGATTCACCACTGCAGTCTGCAAACTCCCCCTCCAAACCCTGTTTTGCTATGCAAGTGCTAACCTGTCTGTACACATTTTTAAATAAAAATGGGATTGAATTATATTTCAACTTACTTTTTTACTCGATGGCATATAAAAATAGAAATAGCTAACATTCCTCCTGCTTATTATGGGCCAGGCCAGCACTGTGCCAAGGGCTTTTCATGGATTTTTTTCCCCCACACAAAATGTATATTTTGGCCTGGGTCTCTAGACAAATATAGGCTTTAATGGAAAAACAGCAGTCTGTTAGGACCTTAGTCTATAATTTAAAAAGGCCCTTTCTGATGGATGCCTCAGCTGCTTCCATCTTTTTCTTTATTATAAACAATACCACAAAGGACTTTTCTGAATATATAAATTTCAGCACTTATGCAAACATATCTGTAATGGTTCTCTATTGGGCTTGGTTTCCAAGCCCCCAGAGGGGGACTTGGTAAAATATGGGGATGGGGGACACATTCTGAGTTGTCATAATGAAGGGAGGGAGACACAACATGGCTTTTCGTGGGCAGGACCAGGCGTGTTGAATATCCTACAATGTAAGGGATGGTTCCCCCTGGTAGAATTGTCCCTCCCCAAATGCGGAAAGCATTGCCCCATCGCGAACACTTTGATTGAGTCTGAATCCCTGGAAACAGAACTGCTGTCTGAAAGTATAAATATTTTTTTATCTTAACAGCTCTTGTCAAATGGTCCACAGGACTTTACAAACAGGTCTGTGACATAAATAGGTCTGTCCTTTAGACAGCCAGCCCCCACAGTGGACTAAGGAATTCATCATTCATCCATCAACCCCGCCAATTCTGAATGAAACACCTGCCAGGTGTGCAGTGCGGCTCTAGACACTGGGAATGCAGGGACAACAGGACGCGGAGTCCCTGTCCCTGTGAAGCTCACATGGCAGAGCCACGGCCAGGGACAAATCTCTCTTTCAGCTGAATGACTCACTTGGTCTGAGCTTCTTGTAAAGGTTCCACCATACCCTATCTCTGAACTCCCTGAGAGCGTGAGGCATTCTCCACCCTGCACTCAAAGCTTTCCACATTCAAGCACAGTGCCCTTTCCATGTCTGGGTTCCCTTCGGTTCTGGAGCTCAGGCGATGCTTGACACAAGGTCCCAACGGGGCAGCGTGGGTGGAGCCCTAGGAGGGACTGCCCAACTATGAGGCCACCACGACCCTCCTTCCCCTGAAAGCAGCCCCTCCTTGGTGACCCCAAGCCCTGGCCGGAGCTGGCAGGACCTGAGATGGACGCCTGGCCCAGGCCGGCCAAACCAGTTAGTGTCACCCCAGAACTGGGACGGAGGGGCTGAAATCTGTTTAGGCCTGTGGCACCACAAGGAACACGGGGAACGTGGGGTTGGGGCGTCCGTTTTCATGCTGAAATAGACTGAGGGGCACAGAAGGACAGGCAAAGAGAGACTGAGCAAAGAGTCAGTACCCCAAAAGACCAGGCATCATTTCTGCCCCAAAACACATCCCTGGTTTGTTATAATAAATTCCCTCTTTCCCTCGAGCTGAGGTGGGCTGATTTCTGTTTCCTGACTGCGGGCTCCCCCCACCCCATGCCAGCGCTTTGATCCCCTCACATGTGGCATCTGACCCCTTGCAAGGCTCAGCTTTTCCTTGAGCACCCATGACCTAAAATGAATAAACAGGGGTCCGTGTTGCTTCCACACCCTTTACACGCTACCCTCCACTGAGCTGAGGGCACCTCTCGGGAGCCGTGGAGAACCGGGAAGTCAGGCCAGTTACAATCTGACCTGCAGGGGCCCCCAACTCAGAAGGGACCCGTGGAGCTATTTCTGGAACTGTCTGCCCCAGAGTAACTTAGGCTAGAGCTCTGGGCCTGGAAAGAAAACAAACAAACAAACAAAAACACCCAACTATCTCTGGGAGCTAAAATGATTGATTTCAAAAAAAAAACTGATTAATTCTGCAGTTATAGAAGAATGATTTCAACATCAAAACCCAGAGTGGTAATAGGCATTTTGCTGCCTGTACTAACAGATTCCTGTTTTCTGGGAGAGCTAAATTAAATAAGAATAACAATGTTGCAAAAGACAATGTTGCGTGTTTTTTTTCTTTCTGGCCAGTTAGTAGACACAAGTCCAGTGATGTTCACCTTTCCCTGCCTCCTTTATATTAGCTTTGTTATGGTGTGAATATGAATCCCTAACAAGATCTCTCTTCCTTGCCCCAGAAAACAGACATCCAACTCTCAGCAGTGGCTTTTTTGACCTGCAACCAGCATGAGAACCACATTTTATGCCATGTCCCTGTAGGCACATGTCCAGGGGTGACAGTAAAATAGTGAACAATTGTACACCATGAGACAGTGGCCAGAAGCCAACTGATCTGGTCACCACGTTTATATGTGTATGAATGCATACAGACATGTGTTTCAAGAAATAAGAACTTTACTATTTGCAGCGCTCTCCAATATTTTCCAATATTCTCTATGCAGTTCTGTCCCATTTCTTAAAAAAAAAAACATGCTGGGACACTGGCCCCATCTTCACATTTATGTATGTGAACATATGTTAAAAAAGAAGACCTTAATCATTTGCAATGCTCTCCAGGATTTTCTATGCTACTCTAGTCCATTTCTTAAAAAAAAAAAACAACACTAGGCAAGACTCACTCAAAGTTTTTCACAACCCCAAACAGCTATTTGAAAAGCACCGCCCTAAAGTAATAAAGCTGCTTTTAAGCCAACAGAGATGTCCCCCGCCACACACACCGTTTAACAAGGACATACCCCAGAGCCAGGATTTAGAAGGCAGGCCAAGGTCTGGAAACACAGGGCAGGCCCCAAACCAGCAACCAGCAGAGGGAAATAAGCATCCCTTGTGTAAGGCAAGGCAGGGTGGGGAAGGCGCAGTCCACTCACCTTAAAGTGGAAGGAGCTGGCAGGGGACCCGTAGGATCCACACGGCTGGCTTTTCGTTAGGTTGCTGCAGTAGTTATTGACCTTGGAGTTGACATTCTGGTGAGATCTGGGCTCATCGGTGATGGAACAGATGAAGTAGCCTTCCTCATCACTTTCCATGTCCAAGTCACCATCATGCCCAGCTGGGGCAGTGTGGCTGACATCAACGCCTTCCAGGCGGAAGATGAGGTCTTCGTCTGCCATGCTCCCGGGGTGTCCGTTTTACCCAAGGGGAAAGCGGTACAGCCAGAGTTACTGGGCAAATGCAGCAGTGAGGGTCCTGCAAAGGAAGCAAGGGAAAGAGAGTAGGTGCGAGGGCCAAAGGGTTGAGAGCTCGCTGGGCAGCTCACCCCTCATGCTGTTTGCTACAGCAGGAGCTGGCTGCAAACCCACAGCTATCTTTGCGGGAGGCAGCTGGAAGCATCTAGGAACGTTTTAAACCTACAAACTTGTCGACCCAGTAATTCCACTTCTAAGAACTCAGCACTTGGAAATGTTGGAACAAGGTAAGGAAAATAAATGCTTCTTAAGCAACCAGACTGATCTTTCAGGATATAAATTAGATCAAGGCATTCCCCTGCTTAACACCTTCCAATGGTTTCCCTTCACTTGGGAATAAAATCCAAATGCCTCCTTAAAGCCACAAATCCTGTGTTAATCTGACCCCTGCCCATTACTCCTCCAGCTTTCGCTGCCCTTCTGGCACGTGCTGGCTTTCTTTCTGTTGTATGAACACGTCAAGCTCATTCCTACCCCAGGGCCTTTGTACATGCTGTTCCCTTTGTCTTGCATAACCCGAGGGGTTCTTTCTCATCATTTGGAGTCCAGACTAAAAGTTACCTTCCAGAGAGGTCTTCCTTGATTTTCCAATTCAAAGAAATCCCAAATATTCATCTAGCCACTCCCTTGCATATCACGCTATTTTTATTTTCTTCATAGTTATTTTTCCCAGCTGAAATAATCACATTTGCATTTGTACTGTCTGTACCCTAGTGCCTCAAAGAGTGCCTGGCAAAGAGTGGAAGCTCAATATACTTCCCTGGAATGAATGAATGAATAATCATAAGAATATTTTCTATAGCACCATCAGTAACAGCAAAAAAAGGTAGCAGCCCAAAATGTCCATCAGTGGGGTCTCATTATATAAATTACAGTATTTCTACACAGAGACTATTGGGTGATCATTACAAAGAAAGAAGAAGCACTAGATATCCATGGACATGCAAAGATAGTCAAGAAAGAGATCTGCAAGATTGCAGGATACAAGATCGATGCACCAAAAATCAGCTGTATTTCTATATGCTAGCAATGAACAATCTGAAAATGAAATTAAGAAAACAATTCCATTACAAAAGCATCAAAGAGAATAAAATACTTAGGAATAAATATAGCCAATGAAGTGCAAGACTTAAACACTCAAAACTTCAAAACATCATACAAAGAAATTAAAGAAGACCTAACCAAATAGAAAGGCATCCCATGTATATGGCTAAGACAATATTGTTAAAATAGTCATTCTCTCCAAACTTATCTACAGATTCAATGAAATCTCTATAAAATCCAAGCTGGCTTTTTTGCAGAAATAAACAAACTAATCCTAAAATTCATAAGGCAATTCAACGGAGCCAGAATAGCCAAAAGAATATTGAAAAAGAAGAGCAAAATTGGAGACCCCACACTTCTCCATTTCAAAACTTACTACAAAACTGCAATACTCAAGACAGTGTGCTACTGGCATAAGGACAGACATACAGACTAATGGAATAGAATTGAGAATCCATAAATAAACGCTCACATTTCTGTGAAGTGCCAAGATAATTCCATAAGGAAAGAATAATCTTTTCAACAAATGGTGCTAGGACAACTGAATATCCACATGCAGAAGAATGAAGTTGAACCCCTTCTTCACACTATACACAAACATTAACTCAAAATGGATCCTAGACCTACATGTAAGAGCTAAAACAACAACACTCTTACAAGAAAATCAGGAGAAAATCTTCATGACCTTGCATAAGGCAAAAATATGACACCAAAAGCACATGCACCATTGTGGGATGGAGGTATATAGGAACTTCGTATTTTCTGCATGATTTCCTTGTAAACCTACAACTTCTCTAATAAAAAATAATTTAACTAAAAAAAAGCATACATGGCTCAAAAAAAGATACACTGGACATCACCAAAAATTTTAAAAACTTTGTGCTTCACAGGACACTCTCAAGAAAGTGAAGATTCAACCCACAGAACAAGAGAAATTTTTGCAAATCATATATTCAATAAGGGACTATGTAAGGAACGCTTCCAACTCAACAATAAAAAGACAACGCAATTTAAAAAGGGACACTTAAAAATGGTTATAGTCTTCCTCCACCACTGCATCTTCTTCTGCTGCTGCCGGGTGCTGCTTGAGGGCACCTATGGTGCGGAACTGTTATCTTGTTTGTGAAGCAGCAGCTCTCAAGGCTGAGGACAATGATCATATGACTTTGAAGGTGGCAGGCAGGATGGTTCTGTGGTGCAGTTTGAGATTAAGATGCAGACACCCGGGCGGTGCACCGGTGGCTCAGTGGCAGAATTCCCGCCTGCTATGCCACACACCCAGGTTCGATTCCCCGAGCCTGCCCATGCCAAAAAAAAAAAAAAAAAAAAAAAGATGCATACACCACTTAGCAAACTAATAAAAAAAAGCCTATCCTGAACAACAGGATTTGTCAATGAGGCAGATGAGATTCCGATCGGACCCGCAGCCAATCAATGAAACAGACACACGTGCGCAGCCGGAAATGGAGGATGAAGATACAATCGATGTGTCCCAGCAGCAGACAGGGGGCGTCTATTAAGAAGTGCTACTTTACTCCAGAGTTCTGTTCCTACAGACCAAGAACACAACCTCAATGAGAAAAACTCCAGTTTGGTTCCACCACATCCTGATGAATACAGTGTAGTTTTCTCTATTCCTTCATTTTACCCTTCCCTGTTCCTTTATTGCACATAAAGTAACTGGTTTATGTGCACAAGCATATTGCTTCTTTTTTTTTTTTTAAACTAAATGGCCAATGGTAAGTTTTAATCGACATCAGATGGAGATGGGATGGAGAAAAATACTGGTTCTGTGAAAATATCTCCTTTCTCCATTAGTGGCATGCTCATTCAACTCTTATCTTCATATCCCAGTAAGTTACTTTGCTTTCACTGTTTAATAAAAGCCAACAACTAAAAAAATCCTTGCATACCTTGTTCGTTTGGGGAACTTTAATGTTTTTCATTTATCATTGTAAAGCCAAGGACAATTTTATAGCTTTTTTGTACTTTTTTGTAGCTGTTACATGTTGGGCAATCTGTCTTTAAGGAGGGATAAATTACTCTAAAAGAAATGAATCCTAGATAATTTTCCCTTCAAGTCAAGTGTCTCATTTAAATAAAATTCTTGTTTAAAATGCAAAAAAAAAAAAAAAAAAGATTATAGCTTCCACCTCAATCAAGATGGCAAAGAGAGACACTCCAATGTTCCATACCCCAGAAGCTTTGGAAAACTAACAAGAACTGGCAGAAACATTCTTCTCAAAGTTCCAGAGAACAGTTAAAGGATGGCAACAAGGCAAATGCTGGATCTAGAAAAGGTCAACTTAAAAATAGTAGGATCAAAAAACCAAACAAACAAACACATTGGGGGCAATGCAATGGGGGCTTAGTGACAGAATTCTCACCTGCCATGCCAGAGACCCAGGTTCCATTCCTGGAATGTGTCCATGCCAAAAACAAACAAACAAACAAAAAACTTGGGGGG
>PVIY010037084.1:0-24913 GCA_004026745.1 Myrmecophaga tridactyla
TTTTTTCTCTATTATCATTTTATTTCTTTTTCTGATGTCTTTTTATTTCTTTCTCTAAATCGATGCAAATGTTCTAAGAAATGATGAATATGCAACTATGTGATAATATTAAGAATTACTGATTGTATATGTAGAATGGAATGATATATTAATGTTCTTTTGTTAAGTTTTTTAATTAATAAAAAAGTTTAAAAAAAAATCAGAAGTGGAAGAGGAGACATAATCACTGACCCTGCAGAAATGAAGGAGATAATGAGAGGATACTATGAGCAACTGTATGCTAATAAACTGGACAATGTGGATGAAATGAACAACTTCCTAGAAAGGCATGAACAACTAACACTGACTTGAGAAGAAATAGACAACCTCAACAAACCAATCACAAGTAAACAGATTGAATAAGTCATCAAGAAACTCCCAGAAAAGAGAAGTCCAGGACAAAATGATTTCACATGTGAGTTCTACTAAGCATTCAAGAAAGAATTAGTACTAATCCTGCTCAAACGCTCCAAAAAAATTGAAGAGGAGGAAAAGCTGCATAACTCATTCTATGAAGCTATCATCATCCTAATACCAAAGCCAGACAAAGATACTACGAGAAAAGAAAATTACAGACCAATCTCTCTAATGAACATATATGTAAAAATCCTCAACAATATATTTGCAAGTCAAATCCAGCAACACATTAACAGAATTATACACCTTGACCAAGTGGGATTTATTCCAGATATGCTAGGATGATTCACATAAGGAAATTAATTAGTGTAATACATTATATCAACAAATCAAAGCAGAACCACATGATCATCTTGATTGATACAGAAAAGGCATTTGACAAAATTCAGCATCTTTTCTTGATAAAAACACTTCAAAGGATAGGGATAGAACACAACTTCCTCAACATGATAAAGGAAATATATGAAAAACATCATCCTCAATGGGAAAAGAATGAAAGCTTTTCTCTAAGATCAGGAATGAGACAAGGATGTCCACTGTCACCATTGTTATTCAACATTTTGCTGGAAGTTCTGGCCAGAGCAATTAGACAAGAAAGTAAAGAAAGGCATCCAAATTGGAAAAGAAGAAGTAAAACCCTCACTGTTTGCAGATCATATGATACTATACGTCCAAAGTCCTGAAAAAAATCCACACCAAAGCTACTGGAGCTAATAAATGAGTACAGCAAATTGGCAAGGTACAAGATCAAACCAAAAATCAGTAGTATTTCTATACTAGTAATGAGCAACCTGAAGAGGAAATCAAGAAAAAAAATGCATTTACAATAGCAACCAAAGAATTTAATATTTAGGAATAAATTTAACCAAAGATATAAAAGACCTATATATAAGAAATTACAAGAACTTGCTAAAAGAAATCAGGGAAGACCTAAATAAATGGAAGGGAATACAGTGTTCATGGACTAGAAGACTAAATATAGTTAAGATGTCAATTCTGCCCAAATTGATTTATATATTCAATGCAGTACCAATTAAAATTCAACAACTTACTTTGCAGAAATAGAAAAGCCAATAACAAAATTTATTTGGAAGGGCATGGTACCTTGAATAGCTAAAAATATCTTGAGAAAGAAAAATGAAGCGGGAGGTCTTACATTGCCAGACTTTAAAGCATATTACAAAGGTACATTGGTCAAAACAGCATGGTACTGGCATAAATATAGATATACTGACCAATGGAATAGAATAGAGTGTTCAGAAATAGATCCTCTCATCTATGGAAAACTGATCTTTGATAAGGTGGTCAACCAACCCATCTGGGACAGAATAGCCTCTTCAATAAGTGGTGTTTGAAGAATTGGATATCCATATGTGAAAGGAATGAAAAGGGATCCATATCTCACACCCTCTACAAAAATTAATTTAAAATGGATCAAAGGCCTAAACATTAGAGCTAAGACCATAAAACTATTAGAAGAAAATGTAGGGAAATATGAATTTTGTAATAGGAGCAGTTTCTTAGCCCTTACACCCAAAGCACGAGTACTGAAAAAAGAAGTAGATAAATGGGAACTCATCAAAATTAAACACTTTTGTATATCAAAGAAAATTGTCAAGAAAGTAAAAATGCAGCCTACACAATGGGAGACAATATTTAGAAGCCACATATCAGAATAGGTTTTAGGGTCCAGAATATATAAAGAGATTCTTCAACAATGAAAAGACAATCAATTAAGAAATAGGCAAAAGATATGAAATGCAAATCAAAACCACAATGAGCTATCATCTAACACCCACTAGAATGTCTATTCTGAAAAAACAATAGAAAAAGACCAGTCCTGGAGAGGATGTGGAGAAAGAGGCACACTTATCCACTGGTTGATGTGAAAGTAAAATGGTACAACTGCTCTGAAAGGCAGTTTGGTGGTTCTTCAAGAAGCTAAGCATAGAGTTGCCATATGATCCAGCAACCCATTACTAGGTATATATTCAGAGTATCTGAGGGTAAGGACACAAACAGACATTTGCACACCAATGTTTATAACTATTTATGATTGCCAAGAGACAGAAATAGTCCAAATGTCCATCAATGGATGAGTGGCTAAACATGCTGTGGTATATACATACAATGGAATATTATGCAGCTGTAAGACACAGTAAAGTCATGAAGCATGTAGATGAACCTTGAGGACATTATGCTGAGTGAAATTAACCAGAAGCAAAGGACATATACTGTTTGGTCTCACTAACATGAGCTAACATTAATGAATGAACTTTGAGAATTGAAGTTAAGAACACAGGTTCTTAGGAGATGGGAAAAGTGTAGAGATTGGGCAATTGGTGCTGAAGGAATACAAATTGTGAAAAAGGACTGATTGTAAAAATCCAGAAATGGATAGCACAAAACTACCTGATTTTAGCACAATAATATAAGTACACTGAATGAAGCTGAATGTTAGTATGGTTGAGGGAGAAGGGCAGGGGGCATAAATGAAATTAGAAGGAAAGATAAAAGATAAAGACTGAGACAGTATAATTTAGGAATGCCTACAGTGAACAATGATGGTGATTAAATATACAAATAAAATATATTTTTGCATGACGGAGAACAAGTGAATATTAACATTGCAAGGTGTTAAAAATGGATGGTATACAAGAAAAGTACAATCAATGCAAGCTAGGGTCTATAGTCAACAGTAACATTGCAATATGCTTCTACTGTATGTGACAAAGGCATTATGCCAAAACTAAATGTCAGCAAGTGGGGGCCCTGGGGGGGTGGGTTCTTTGTGGAAGAAAAGAAAATGTCTTTATATAGTTTATGGTGGTGAAGGCATGTCTATACACTTAGGTTGGGTTGTATGATGTGTGAATGAAACTGTTTAAAAATGAACAGAGAGAAATAAATGCTAGAGAAAATGCAAAAAAAGAGATGTACCTATTTACTGTTGGTAGGAAAACTGAGAGGCACAGCCCCTTGGAGGGCATTGTGGTGTTTCCACAGGAAGCTAGGGGTGGGGTTGCCATATGATCCTGAAACTCCGATGCTCAGTATATACTTGGAGCTACTGAGTGTGGGGACATGAATGGACATTTGCACACTGGTGTTTATGGTGGCAGTGTTCATGACTCACAATGGTTGGTAGTGGCCTAAGAGTACAATGACTGAGGAATGGAAGGGAGAACTATGGTGTATACATAGAACGAACCTCTGAGCGACTGCAAGAAGGAATGAAGTTGTGAGGCATGCAACTAGGTGCATGAACCTTAAGGAATGTATTTTGAATGAAATGTCAGAAACAAAAAGACAAATATTATGCCTCAATCATATGAACTAACTATAATATAAAAGCTCGGTGTACTGAAGTTGAGAAAATGGGTTATCAGTTTGGGACCTATTGTAAAGGATCCTAGATTGTAAAATCTTATAGCAGTCACATATATTCAGGAGTTGTAACTGTTATTTCTAAATTCTGAGATACTGATTGGTTTATATATAAGCTGGTTTTTCCCAGAAATCTATGTGACACCTGAGACTCATAGTTAGAGCTCTGAAGCTATGAAAGTCAGCAGTATTTCATACAGAAACTCTAAAAAGTTGAAAAAGTGATCAGACTTTGACTAGAGACAGTAATGAAGCTGATCGGGATAGAACTAAGTTAGAGCAGAATCAGGGTGAAGGATGATATCATCTGTATTTTAGAACTTCAACTTCTGTGTGAAACCAAAGGGAGAGATGTTTATTTGGTGCAAAATTTATATTTTGTGTAGTGCATTTCTTAACTTGTATGGTCAGTTTAGTTGGACATCATAGTACATGGAATCTTAAATAGGGCATGAGACTTTGTTGATTTGCCCAGGCTAGTAGATGCTCCAATACAGTCCAGAGTAACGTGGGCATAGAATAAAGAAATATTTGCAAAGTGCCCTAGGGGTACTTGGGAGAAAGGAGGAAATACTGGAGAATTTCTGATATTCTCGCAAGCAGTGCGAGACAAGCCTACCCTTATTCTTGCAAAGGATAAGCTATGCCTACTTAAAATTAGGCTAAAAATCACCCCCAGAGAACCTCTTTTGTTCTTCAGATGTGGCCTCTCTAACCCAATGCAGCAAGTGAACTCACTGCCCTCTAACCCCACCCACTCATGTGGGACATATTCTTGGCAACATGGGACAGAAATCCTGGGGTGACCCCGGACCTGGCATCAAGAGATTGAGAAAGCCTTCTAGACTAAATGGGGGAAGGGAAAAATGAGACAAAATAGAGTTTTAGGGACTGAGAGATTTCAAACAGAGTTGAGAGGTTATTCTTATGTATTATATAGATATTCCTTTTTAATTTATGGTGTGTTGGAGTGGCTGGAGGGAAGTACCTGAAACTGTTGAGCTGTGTTTCAGTAGCCTTGATTCTTGAAGATGATTGTATGAAGATATAACTTTTCCAGTGTGACTGTGTGATTGTGAAAACCTTGTTTCTGTTGCATCTTTTATCTGGGGTATGGACAGATGAGCAAAAAATATGGATAATAAATAATAAATAACAGGGGATTAAGGGATAAAAGAAATTGGGTAAATGGAAACACCAGTGGTCAATGAGAGGGAGGGGTAAGTGTTATGGTATATGGATGAGTTTTTTCTTTTTATTTCTTTTTTCTGGAGTGATGCAAACATTCTAAAAAATGATCATGATGATGAATATACAGCTATGTGCTGATATTGTTAGCATTGATTGTACACCATATGCAGACTGTTATGTGTGTGAAATGAATTTAAAAAAAAAATACATTTAAAAACCTCAGTTGACCATTGATTTGAGGATCTATTTCTGAACATTCAATTCAATTCCATTGTCTATATTACTATCCTTGTGCCAGTACCATGCTGTTTTGACCACTGTAACTCTGTAATAAGTTTTAGAGTCAGGAATTGTGAGTCCTCCAACTTTGCTGTTCTTTATCAAGATGTTTTTGTCTCCTCAAGTACCTTTACCCTTCCAAATAAGTTTGATAATTTGCTTTTCCACTTCTGGAAAGTAGGCTGTTGGATTTTTTTTATTGGGATTACATAGAATCTTTAAATAAGTTTGGGTAGAATTGACATCATGACAATTTTTCATACTTCCAATCCATGAACATGAAATGCCCTTATTTTGTGTCCCTCATTAAATTTATTCTGAACTGTCTGATTCCTTTACTTGCTTCTGTAAATGGAATTGTTTCCTTGATTTCCTCCTCAGATTTATCATTGCTAGTATGATTTTTTCTGTATTGTTGCTTAACCCAGCCACTTTGCTGAATTCATTTATTGCTCTAGTAGTGTGGTTGTAGATTTTCAGAATTTTCTATACATAAGATCATGTCATATGCAAAAAGTAAAAGCATTACTTCCTCCTTTCCAATGTGGATGACTTTTGTATATTTTTCTTGTCTGATTGCTCTGGCCAGAACTTCCAGTGCAATGTTAAATTACACTGGTGAAAGTGGGAATCCTTTCTTGTTCCTGATCCTAGAGGGAATGATGTCAGTCTTTCACCATTGAATATGATGTTATAATGGGTTTTGCATATATGCTGTTCTAGTTTGCTAGCTCCCAGAATGCAACACACCAGAGACAGCTTGACTTTAATAAAAGAGGATTTGTTTAGTTAATGTAAAGTTCTTCAGAGGAAAGGCAGCTAACATTCAACTGAGGTTCTTTCTTATGTGGGAAGGCACAGGGCGATCTCTGCTGGCCTTCTCTCCAGGCCTCTGGGTTCCAACAACTTTCCCCAGGGTTATTCCTTTCTGCATCTCCAAAGGCCTGGGTTGGGTTGCAAGTGCTGAGATGAGGTATGCTGAGCTGCTTGGGCTGTGCTACGTTGAGCTCTTTCATTTAAGCACTAGCCAATGAAATCAAACATCATTCATTGCAGCATGCATGCCTCCTAGTCACTGCAGAGGTAATCAGCAACAGATAAGGTTCACATGCCATTGGCTTATGTCCACAGCAACAGAACTAGGCACCTTCACTTAGCCAAGTTGACACCTGAACCTAACTACCACATATGCCCTTTATCATGTTGAGGAAGATTACTTCTATTCCTATTTCTCTAAGTGTTTTTATCAAAAGAGGATGCTGGATTTTTCAAATGCCCTTTCTGTATCAATTGAGATGGTCATGGGGCATTTTTTTTCTTAATGTTATGTAATATATTAGCTGATTTTCTTATGTTGAACAACTCATGCTTGCCTAGGATAAATCCCACTTGATCATGGTGCATAATTCTTTTAATGTGCAGTTGGGTTCAATTGGCTAGTGTTTTGTTGAAGATTTGTGCATCTATATTCTTAAGAGAAATAGGTCCATAATTTTCTTTTTTGTCATATCTTCATCTGGCTTTGGTATGAGGGTGATGTTGACCTCATGGTATGGGTTAGGTAGTGTTTCCTCCTCTTCAATTGCTTGGAAGAGTATGAGCAGGATTCGGGCTTAATTCTTCTTGAATATCTGATAGGCTTTACTTGTGAAACCATCTAGGACTTTGTTTAGAGTTTTTTTTTTCTTTTCTTTTTAGGACATAATGAATTACTTTTAGTTTGGTATGCATCCACATTTTATCATTTAGTGGTCCTGGAAGGAAAGTGGGAAAACACAGCAATTTGTCAGGAAGTCAAGCCCTCCAATTTCAGGGATGTCCTGTGCACACCAAGTTCTTTCTTAATCCCTCCTGAGGATTGTGAGAGGCAGCAGCACCAAAACCATAGTATGCACCAAATTTAAGGTTCTTTTTGTTCCGGTTTCAGATTCCAAAGTAGACTCAAATGGGTTGCAATGATGATCAAACGAGAGCCCTGTTTATTTAAAACTTCCTCAATTTTTAAAAGCAAAAGCAACTACATAAAATAAAACAACTCATTCAGAGGGATTGTGTGTTCTTATAAGTGTTGTCAAGTGGCCTTTCTCCAAGTCTAGCCATCAAGGACTTTGAGAGCTGGCAGGTGTGGATAATCCCTAGTTATTGCTCTTTACACCATATCAAACCTGAGCTGAAAAAAAAAAATATCAGCTGACAATAACAGCAGAGGGTGGCAGGGCTGAGGACCCAATTTTCATTTTCTAGGCTGGTGGAAAGTAAAGAAATGTGGTTCCAAAGCTAAATGAAGGAGGTCTTTCCAATCTTATCTGATGGCTTCTGGCCAAAGTAAAGAAGTGTCATGGAAAGTGTTGGGTGGTAATGGTGCAAGAAGAGACTTCAGGAGGAGGAATAAAAAAGCAGTCCCTTTGATAAAGGGGCAGTGGGGGGCTATGAGGAAATCCTTTAAAGAATTTCTCCCCAGTGGCCAATTTCAGAGGGGAGCAGAGGTGGGTTACAATCTATTTTTTGGCCAAGGGTGATAGCGGAGAGTGGAAAAAGGATAATGACTTGGAAGGGGGTAGTGATTTAAGAACTTACAAAGAGAAGCCACAGGGTGCAAATGAAGCAGCACACATACCAAACAGTAGTTCCACAGGCTGCTACCTGAAATCTTCACATCTATTCTAATAAACTTCCCTAATCTGGGGGGTTGTTTTAAGGAGAGAAGTAAGTAGGGAGGAAAGGGTGAAGGCAGAGACCCTGCTGCAAGATGATTACATGATGTGGCTTTTCACAATTGAGTTAGATGTGCCCCACTGGTTATGATGCCAACTAACACTTTTCTATTGACAATAAAATGCAAATCAAATTGGATTATTATTCTCTGTGTGTATAGTTGTACAACCAAACGCATTTCACTTGGGTTGCTCTCAAGTATATCTATGAATTCACTAAGCCCAGAATAAATACTTGTCCTTTCTGAGACCTGTACTCTAACTACAAAACATATTTCAATCTGCATTCCTCCCCACAACAAAAAAACTAAGCAATTATTTTCCCTTTTTACTTTCCAGAGCCTTCCAACAGGATGTAATTATTATAGTTTGTAGAACAAATCTTTCTCAACTGACATTGCCTTTTGAATGTTTGTGCAGACCATTTTCTTTTACTGAGGTCTTAGAATAAAAGATGTAGATGACTTTTGTTAATTTTTCTCTTTAATTTCTTCCCAGATCACTTTATATTGACAGTTATTGTTTGTGTCTATATACTATGTGTTCAAATGTCAAAAATTAGTAGATTTTCTGGGATTTTCCTTTATGCAAGTAGTATATGTTTTCATGCCTACATGATTTTATTAAAGTAATATTTTTTTCAATGTTGAAAATAATAAATGCTTATGTGCTGGTTTGAATGTGTTATGTACTGCAGAAAAGCCATGTTTTTCTAATTTAATCTTGTGGCAGCAGACCTATTGTTGGGTGGGAACTTTTGATTAGATTGTTCGATGGAGATGTGACCCTGCCCATTCAAGAAGGGTCTTAATCCATTTACTGGAGTCCTTTAAGAGAGAGACATTTTGGAGAAAGCACAAATGCTTGGAAAAGAAAATTCCCCAGGAGATGCTAAGCTAAGAGATGTAATCAGAGTTTGCCTCAGAGAAGCTAAGAGAGGACCCACAGACACATAGAAAGAGAAAGTTATTGGAATCAGAAGCTGAAAGCAACCAACCAGAAACAAGCATCAGAGCATGCCAGCCATGTATGTGCCTTCCTATCTGACAGAAGTGTTTCTGATGCCAGCAACCTTCCTTCAGAGTCCAGGTATCACTTTGTTGCTGCTTTAATTCAGACATTTTCACAGCCTTAGAATTGTGACTCGTAACCAAATTAATCCCCATGTGTAAAACCCAGTCCATTTCTTATATATCACTACTGGGCAGCTTTAGCTAACAGAAACAGCTTCTTATACACAATGAAAAATATAAAAAAAAAGAAAAGAAAAAAACATAATTCCACCTGCAACCTGAAGACACCTATTATGACTGTTTGATTCCAATTCCTTTAAATCTTTGTTATGAGTGGTATTTCCATTTACCTGGGAGAATTGGGGATTGGGTGAAATGCAGAATTACAGAATAGGGAAACAGGATAAGCATATAAGAAAAATGTAGGAAGTAAGAAAAATACTACCCTTACAAGTTTTCTCAAAGAATAGAATGTATAAATGAAAGTAGGTGATACATTATGACAGCTTGATTGGGAACATATTAGGGAGGGGATTGGTCTAACAAGTTAAGAATTCTGGCCTTTACATGATAGAGTTTAGGGAGCCAATCCAGTGGAGGGTTTTCAAACAGGAAAACGATGAAATAGTCATAGAATGGATTGAAGGTGTGCAGAAACTGGAGTCATTAGAGTAAGAAATAGAACAATTAGAATTTCCCAGAAGAGAAATAAAAAAGATTGTAGAAGTGAGAGAATGGTGGGGGGTGGTGGAGATAAATGAATTATTTCAGAAGGTTACTCATGTAGGAGGACAGAAATGGTAAGAATTTGAACATGGTTGTTCAGGTTGTGGAAAAAGGACTTAAGGGTAAAAAGAATGTTTAGGGAAGAATATTTTGTTTAGAAATGTGTGGAGACGGTCATTGGACTCTGCAATTGTGGCTTGAACTCCAGATCTGCCACTTACTCACTGCATGACTCTAAGCACATTGTGTTGCTTTGATGAGACCTTCTGAACTCATTTTTCTCATATGTTGAAATGAGATTATAATACTTGTCCCAAATAATGGTTCTGAGAATTATGATTTAGAATATATAAAATTACTCAATGTTTTAGATATATTAGGTACAAGGTTCAGTAGGATATAAAAATTGTCCAGTATAGAGTTTTTCATTTATTACTGACATTTTGAAAGTGGTCAAGAATGGATGGTAGGCAGTTTGTTGAGTTATTATTACCTTATGGTTAAATTATTTCACTGCTGTTGGGTTTTGAATTTCCCCCAACTTCAGCTATCTTAGGTAAAGTTAAAATCAACATCTTTTCTGATTTGGTCCCTTATTAAAGAAACAAAAATAAGAATGACAAATATTCAATCAATTTTATAGGGTTTCATTCCCTAAAAAACTAACATCTGATTTTTGGACTCAAGAAAGTCTCATGAATCCAGTACACCTCTGTCAACTGGGAAGGCATGCAGCTGGCATCTTCTGGTCCTTTGGTTTCTGGTTTCAAACAGCTTCCCTATGAGCATTCTCTTTTTTGCATCACCAAATGTCTGGGTCTCTTGTTGGCTCTGTTCCTTCTGAGGTTTCTTCAAAATGTTTCCTCTTTTAAAGGACTCCAGTAAACCAATCAAGACCCACCTTGACCAGGTGGAATCCATCTAATCAAAAGGTCACACCCACAGCTGGGTGTATCATCTCCATGGAAACAATACAATCAAGAGGTCTCATCCACAACTGAGCATACAACATCGTAATAGAAACAATCAGTTCAAAGTTTCCATCCCACAATATTGAATCAGGATTAAAAGAAACATGGCTTACTTCACAAGATTGGATCAAGAAAAAAGACGTGACTTTTCTCAGGTACATAATAGTTTCAAAATGGCACAAAAAGGTGGAAGATTGTCTCTAAATATATTTAGCCAATTCACTTAAGAGGCTTTTGATTAAATTAGTGAAAGTTAACATCTAATATCTAACCTGCTAATAAAGAAGCCATTAATCTTACCCAAGAAAAGCAAATTTTTGACATGTGATATGGTATTCAAATAAAATTTCATTATCTATCAAATGTGGCTAAGAGAAACATGTGGAAGGACTTTGGACTTTTTAATATAATTTCAACTGATCATTCTTGGCATATGAATTCATGATTTGGACAAATAACTTTCCCTATAGTTGGAGTTCAAACCAATTAGTATGTATGTGTGTGTGTGTGTGTGTGTGTGTATAATAAGGTGTTTAAATGTACATCACAGATATAACAAAATGCTGGACTAGGGAAGGAGAAAAGAAAGTTGAACGAATGTGTTAACTGTATTTTTTTCTCCAAATTCCACATGAAGCTGTAAGTTTTATTAACAAAATTTCAGGTGTTGTACAATATAATCTTTGTTCCTACGTGAAATATGGTTAATTTTTTTATAGAGGATTCCATCTACCTTCCAATTTCCTATTCCCACCATAACAGTAATAGGGCACATTTGCATTCACTACAAGAACTCAATTTTCATTTATCTGAAGCCAAGCACTGTCAGGTACTGATAGGTGAGTAAACTATAAGATCAGATATCAGGTGTCTTTGTGGGTGTCACAGGTTGGATATTTCTGGAAGCAGACCTTGCGATAGAATTAGGAGTGCAAAAGTTTTGTTAGAGAACAACTGTGAAAGGAAAAGGAAGGAAGCAGGACTAGGTAAGAGGAGTTGTCAGACAATAATGCCAATTTGATAGCAAATTGAGGGACTCCAGAGAAAAATGGCTTAATAGTGGAGACTGGCATTGCATGGAAATAGCTAGGTCCTTGTCCCATGACTTATTAATTGGCTAGCGGCCACCCCAGAAATAGTCGGCCCTTACCCAATCAGTGTCTTGCTCAGTCATTGAGCAGGGACTTCTCTGGGTTTAACATAACCTGGGGTAGAAATTCTGAGGAAACTAGCAACTAGAGGCTGTATGTTACAGATATCTCGCAGATAGGCAACAAATCTGTTCTTGAAGGTGGTTTTGAGTGGTGCATCTCCTGTTTACCACAATGCACACTTTGTGCTACCCAGATGAACTTCTCCATAAGTATTTTGGAAGCAGCTTCTCCAGGGATCTGATGGGCCATTCTTGCTGAGGGTAAACAGAAGGAAAAAGTTAATGCCATGTTTTACAGGATAAGGAGGCCCTGTGGGCAAGACAGGCAAATATATATTGGCAATAGATGTTTATTTCTATGAGAATGAAACACTAACTCTTCTAGAACAGAAGAGACTAAATATACTTAATTTCACATCAAATGGCTGGTAGGACTCTTTGGAGAAATAGTGCCATGGCAAGGGTGTATGTTTGTTTCTATTGCTAGAAAGTTGAACATTCCAAGGTGACAGCATTTGGATCTGCCTTGATAACAGGGAGTCATAGCCATTGGGCATATATATAGCCTTCCTCTCTACCACTGTGACCAATTGGTTAATATGTTCATTATGTCAACATTGGGATGGTTGCTGACAAAGGCTCGCTAATAACAAATGGACAAGACATTTTTTCTACTTTGTTCTTTAGTGCCTCTGCCATGCTAGATACTTTCTGGTTAGAATTAATGTATGATACAAAGATCTTCTCACTTTGTACCCCTTTCCATCCACATGTGTCTACCCACAACATTCCTGTCTCTGATCTTCCGATCATTTTCCTTCCAGGCTCCTGACTAGTTGGCCAGATTACTTGCTGCTAACACATGAGTCTAGGTATATTCTAATTCTATACTGTCCATTAAAGAACATACAGCTAATACATACTTGAAATGTGACTGTCCAAATTGAGAGGTACTGTAAGTATAAAATACAAACCAGGTATAGAAAACTTAGCATGAAAAAGATGTAAAATAGCTCAATAATTTTTAACCATCATAATAATTTGAAATAATAATATTTTGGATATATTGGGTAAAATAAATAATTTTTAAATGCGGCTACTAGGTAATTAACTTACATATGTGACTTGCATTTATGGTTCATATTTTTATTGGACAGCACCATTCTATCTATACAAAGTAAATGACCAGGATTGCAACCCACATCTCTGTCCATTAAGCAGATTTTGCCCTTGCCATTGTTTTTCAAGATGGCTCTCATGTGAGGTTATAAGGCAACTGCTAACAATTTTTGGTTTTTGCTTACTTGCCAAGCATATCTATCTATAATCCAAGCTCAGTTTTTTTCATTCTCCTTAAGGTAAATGTACAAGATTTCCCATATGGCCAACATTCGTACATTATGACCTGAGAAGGGTGTTGGTGCAAGTGTGTTGGGTGACATGGGATTCTGCACTGTCTGCTCTTGTGGCTTACTTGTGGCCTCTTGGCTTGCATGTGCTTGGTCCTGGATGTACCATTTTGGAGGCACTGCCTAACTTTATGACTTAGTGGATTCAACAGAACTACTCCAGATGCATGGTCACTTGGTGTCCATATGTTCTAGCATTCCATCATTACCAGGGCCCAGTAGCATGCCAGAGGCTGTTTTTCTAATACTGTGTAACTCCGCTGCAGATGTCATGGCCTTGGGCCAAAACGCCAGGAGCCTGCTTTGTGATTCCCTCACTAGGGCTTGCCATAAAATTTGCGCTGCGTCTTTTTCCACTGCTATGCCTCCTGCACCATAGAGTATGCTGGATAGTATAGTACAAGTGTCAGGGTTGCATGCATTGAAGTCTGGACTTTCTGCAGAGTGCTTTCCTGCTGCAAGTCCTACTCAAAGCTAATAGCCTTTCATGTCACTCATATATGAGCCAGAATAGTATTTCTAGAAGTGGAATATGTTACCTCTGGAACACAAAGAGACCTTCCACACATTGTGCTTCCTTCTTCATGATAGGGAATGCAAGATGCAGAAATTCATCTTTTACTTTGGAGGAGATATCCTGGCACTCCTGACCAACTGGACTTCTAAAAGCACTATTGAAATAACAGAGACTATAAATAAAACTATAGATTTTATTTACACTATATATAAATCTATATATAGTATAAATAAAATTTATAAAATTTATAGTATAAATTTATTTATACTATATATAAATCTATAGTTTTATAAATAAAACTATAGATTTATAACTATAGATAAAACTATAAGGTTTATCTCTGCCATCAAGAAACGTGCCTCACCAAGGCTTCTAATGCACTTATATCCTCTTGCTTTTCCTGATTGATCACCATGATGTCATCTACATAATGGATCAATATATGTTCTCTGGAATGTCTGAAGGGTCCAAATCTCTTTGGATAAAATTACAACAAAGGGCAAGATAGTTAACAGGGCTCTGGGCCAAACTCTAAATAAATATTTTTATGTATTACCTGTGAATGCAAATTGATTCTAATTCTCTCCTCTAGTTTGTAGAGAAAGAATGCATTCTCTCAGATTTATGCTGCATGTTGTAAACCTGAAGCCATATTAATATACTTTAACAATGATACATGCCAGTTTGGCAGCTGTGGTCAGGGCAAACAAAATTTAAAAGTTAAGATGGTGGAATAAGAAATGCCTTTTCCATAATAATTTTGAATGTTAATGGACTAAACTTGCCAATTAAAAGATATAGATTGGCAAAATGGATTAAGAAACATAATCCAGCTATATGCTGCTTATAAGAGACTCATCTTAGACACAAAGATATAAATTGATTGAAAGGGAAAGGATGGAAAAAAATCTTCCATGCAAGTTGTACCAAAAGAAAGCTGGAGTAGCTATACTAATATTGGACAAAATGAGACAAAGAAGGCTGCTACAAAAAGGAACAATGTCATGAGGCATACAACGATGTGAATGAACATGTGGGACATTTGGTGAGACAAAATAAGCCAGAAACAAAAAACAACAATGATATGGTCACCTTTAGAAAATGCTTATAAAAAACAGAGGCCTAGATTGTAAGCTTTTAGAGCAGACACATTAAGTCTGGAGTGGTGATTATTATTTCTGGATTTTGAGAGACTGTTTTATATATATATATATATAACCTGATATTTAGAGATAAGAATGAAGCAGAACAGGTTGGGTTAAAGTAATTCAGAACATAGCGGTAAGGGAGACAGTGTGTATGTTTTAGAACCACATATACTCTTTGAGACCAATGGAAGAAAGGTTTATTTGGTCTGGAACTGAAATTTTCTGTAGTCCATAATCTAATTCAACCTATCTGTATAGCTCATTTGAACAACTGAAACACAGGAAGTACAGAATAAGAAAGAGTTCCTTTAATCCTGTATAGATTATTGTAAAGCCTGGAAACACCCTAGAGTATATTAAGCAGGTAATCAAAACGTATTGGCAATATTTGCCTTGACTATAACCTTCAGTACAATGTTCAATAGAAATGACAAAAATGAAAGAAAAAAAAAGTATTGGCAAAGCCCCTGGGAGGAGGGGAGAAAGGCTATGGAACTATTAAACCTTACCATCAGGGAATCCCCTGATACTGTGTTAAACTTTAGGGATACCTAAATCAATAGGCCATGATCTCAATCATGAGGCTTACTATTGTGAAGCTTGTGTAGGTGCTGGAGAAGCTTAGACTACCTATAGGCATGCCTAAGAGTTACTTCTGGAGGACCTCTTTTGTTGCTCAGATGTGACCTTAGTCTCTCTAAGCCAACTGTGCAAGTGACATCATTGCCCTCTCCCCTACGTGGGACATGACATTCAGGGGTGAAAGTCTCCCTGGCGATGTGGGAGAGGACTCCCAGGGATGAATCTAGACCTGGCACTGTGGGATCAACAATTCCATCCTGACCAAAAGGGGGAAAGAATTGTAATTAGTAAAGTAACAGTGGCAGAGAGAGTACAAATAGAGTCAAGAGGCTACTCTGGTGGTTGTTTTTACACAAGCTTCAGGTAGAACTTGCTACCTATCATAACCTACCAAACCCCAACGAGGACCATTCCAGCCAATCACAAAGAATACCTAGGGCAATATATAAGATTCCATGGGGGTTCCAGGCACTAGAGTAACTTTCCAGAGACTTACAACCTCCAGATGGGTCCCTGGTCCAGATAAATCCTGAAACCTAGCCCAACCTCTCCAGAACATCAGGTAGTTCCATCTCCCTACCCCATATTAATGACAGACCCTTCCAATATAAAAAATTTAGAATTGCCATAGCTCAAACAACCCTAATGAGTGGTATGGAAAGATCAAAGGTGATGGTGGAATTATACACAGAAGGTAGGACAACAAATAAATATGAATGCTGAATCATTAAATTGATTCTCTTTTAGTCTCCCATATTTTAGAGTAGCTAGAAGTAAAAACCTAAAAGTGTGAAATTGTAACCCATGTCAAAGTCTGAAATATGTTCAATAACTAATTGTGTTATTTTGATTGTTCCTATGGAGATGTGACCCACCCAGTTGTGGGCGGTAACTTTTGTTTAGATGGTTTCCATGGAGATGCACCTCCACCCATTCAAAGTGGAGTAGCTTACTGGAACTTTTTAAGAGGGAACCATTTTGGAAAAAGTTTTAGAGCCACAAGGGCGCATAAAACCAGACACCTTTGGAGATGAAGAAGGAAAATGCCCTGGGGGATCTTCATGAAACAAGAAGACTGGAGAGAAAGATAGCAGATGTCTCCATGTTCACCATGCACCTTTCCAGTTGAGAGAGAAATCCTGAACTTCATTGGTCTTTCCTCATTCAGTGAAGGTAACCTCTTATTGGTGCCTTAATTTGGGCATTTTTATAGACTTGCTTTATTGAACAATTTTCATGGCCTTAGAACTTTAAACTTGTAACTTAATAAATTCTCCCTTTTTAAAAGCTGTTCCATTTAATGTATATTGCATTTTGGCAGCTAGCAAACTAGAACAGTCCCCAACTCACATCTTATCACCTGCTTTCTTGTATCATCCTTATGCTGATCTTGCAGTTTGGATTCTCCAGGAAGCAGACAGTAAGATGGAATTAGAAATGTAATTTATATGGGAGAAGCAGCATTAAACAGAGGCATCATGAGACAGTGAACCTAACTTGAGAAAGTCTCTGCTAACCCAAAGTTTTTAATTTTGATGAAATCCACTTTATTTTTTTCTTTTGGTGTTTTACCTAAGAAGGCAATGCCTTACCCAATATCACAAAAGTTTACTCCTGTATTTTCTTTCGAGTTTTATGATTTTAGCTCTTACATTTAAATCCACAATAAAATTTTTGTTTATTTTTGAGTATGGTGTGAGGAAGTAGTTGAACTTCATTTTCTTGCATGTGAAAATTCAGTTGTCCCAGTATCATTTGTTGGAAAGATTATCCTTCCACATTGAATTGCACTCTTGTTGAAATCAATTGACCATCAGTATGAGGGATTATTAATGAACTCTCAATTCCATTCCTATGTTCTATATGAGCCACTAGCTGGGTCTTACTTACTGTAGCTTTGAAGTAAGTTTTGAAATTGAGAAGTCTGAGTCCTCCAATTAAATTCTTCTTTTCAATGTTGTTTTGGATATTATGAGTTCATTGAATTTCCACATGAATTTGAGGAGTAGCTTTTCAATTTTTGAGATGAAGCCAGCTGGACTTTTACTGGGATTACATTGGATTATTATATCAATTTGGGGGATATTGCCATTTCAACAATATTAAATATTCTGATTCATGAACATGGGATGTCTTTCCCTTTATTTAGTTAGTTTTTAATCTTTTTCCATAATGCTTTGTGGTTTTGCAAATCTTTTATTAAGTTTATTCACAAATATTTCATTTTTTAGATACCTATTGTAAGTGAAATTGTTCTACAAATTTTATTTTTGGATTCTTCATTATTCACTTTTCATTTTTCAGATTATTAATGTATAGAAACATAATAGATTTCTGTATGCTTGTATTGTATCCTGAAGCCTTGCTAAACTTATTATTTCTGGTAGTTTTTCAATAGGCTTCTTAGGAATTTCATATGAATATCAACTACATATAGAGATATTTCACTTCTTCCTTTCCAATCCATGTAATTTATTTCTTTTCTTACTTAATTGCCCTGGCTAGAAACTTCAGTAAAATGTTGAATAGCAATGGTGAAAATAGATTCCTCTTATTATTCCTGATTTAGGGGGAGGGGACACCATTAAGTACGATGCTAGCTGTGGGTTTTCAGAAAAGCTTTATCAGATTTGTCAGGCTGTGGAAGTTCCCTTCTATTTCTAGTTTTTGTGGGTTTTTTTAAATATGAAATGGTATTGGATTTTGCAAATTCTTTTTCTGTGTCTATTAAGATAATCATTTTTTTTTCTTTATTCTATTAGTATGGTGTATTACATTAATTAATCTTCAGCTATTAAACCAACCTTGCATTCTGGAGGCAAATCCCATTTGGTTATATTTCACATTCTTTTTTACATTTTTGCAGGCTTTGGTTATAGAGCACTTTTTTGAATGTTCTTATCTACATATTCACAAGAGATTTTGGTCCCTAGTCCCTTTTCTTATTTTTGTCTGGCTTTGGTATCACTATCATCCTGGACACAGAATGAATTCGGATGTGTTCTTTCCTCTTCTAGTTTATTTTTCTTTTTTTAAATTAGAGATACTATATGTGTTCATAGAAACATGCAGGAAGGAAAAAGTTCCCATATACTCTCCCTTACACACTTAGTTTTCCTTATTAACATTTTGCATAAGTGTGGAACTTTTGTTACAATTGATGAAAACTTTTATTGTAATATTGTAATCAGAGAAATAGTTAATTTACATTAAGATTCACTGTTTGCATTATACAATTCTAGTTTTTTTTTAAAAAAACTTTTATTATACTGATGTATAGAACCTAAAATTTCCCATTTTAACTACTTTCAAATATATAATTCATTTGCAATACTGTGATATCATAACCACTATCCATTAAGAAAACTTTCCATCACCCCAAGCAGAAACACTGTAGCAATTAAGCATTAACTCTCGTATCCTACTCCACCCTGACCTCTGGTAACTTGTATTCTAGTTTCTAACTCAATGATTTTGAATATTCTAATTATTTCTTATAATAAAAATCATATGATATTTGGCCTTTTGTGTCTGGTTTACTTCATTCAACATGATGTTTTCAAGATTCATCCATGTTTTCACCTGAATCAGAACTTTATTCTTTTTTAAGACTGATTAGTATTCCATTTGTACATATAACACCACATTTTGTTTTCCATTCATCTGTTGATGGACATTTGGGTTGCTTCCATATATTGGCAGTTGTGATTAGTGCCACTATGAATATTAGCATACAAATATTAGTTTGGGTCCCCACTTTCAATTCTTTGGGGAATATACTCAGAAGTAGAGTTGCTTGGCCATAGTGTAATTCTAAACTTAACTTCAGAAGAAACTGCCAAACTGTTTCCACAGCAGTTGCACTATTTTATGTTCCAACCAACAATGAACAAGTGTTCCTATATCCCCACATTCTCTCAAACACTTATGATTTTCCATTTTTTAAATAATAACCATTTAAGTAAGTATTAAATGGTATCTCATCATGTTTTTTTTTTGTTTGTTTGAATGGGCAAGCACCAGTAATCAAACCCGAGTCTCCAGCATGGCAGGCAAGAACTCTGTCTGCTGAGCCACTGTGGCCCACCCTCATCATGGTTTTGATTTGCATTTTGCTAATAGCTAAAGATGTTCAGAATCCTTTTTATGTGCTTTTCTAGCCATTTGTATATTATCTTTGAAGAAATGTCTATTCAAGTCTTTTGCTTATTTTTTAATTGGCTTGTTTTTTTGTCACCGAGTTGAAGGACTTCTGTATGTATTCTGGATATTAAAGCTTATTAGATATGTGTTTTCCAAGTATTTTCTCCCATTCCATAGATTGTCCTTTTATTTTATGTCCTTTGATGCACAAAAATTTTTAATTTTGATGAGGTCCCATTTATCTGTTTTTTTTTTCCATTTGTTGCTTGTGCTTTGGTTTAAAGTCTAAGAAAGCATTGCCTAACCTAGAGTCCTGAAGATGATTCTCTATTTTTCTTCTAAGAGTTTTACAGTTTTGATTTTTATATTTGTGTCTGTGGTTCATTGTGAGCTAATTTTTGTATATGGTGTGAGGTAAGGGTCCACCTTCATATTTGTATATGAACATTCAATTTTCCAAGCACCATTTGTTGAAGGAACTATTCTTTCACCATTGTGTAGAACTGGCACCCTTGTCAAAAATCATTTGTCCATAGATGTCAGAGTTTATTTCTGAACTTTCTCTTCAATTCAATTTCATTGGTCTATAGTCTTATCCTTGTGCCAGTATCGCATTGTTTAGATTACTGTCACTTTGTAATAAGTAATAAAAAGTGGTAAGCTTGAGAACTCTGACTTCATTCTTCTTTCTTAAGATGTTTTGACTATTTGAGATCCCTTACCCTTCCATATAAATTTGTTTCCATTTATTTAGATGTTTGGTTCTTACAGTAATGTTTTGTAGCTTTCTATTTATGAATCATTTACATCCTTGGTTCAATTTATTCCTAGATGTTTTATTCCTTTACTTGTTTTGTAAGTGGATTTTTAAAAATTTCCTCTTCAGATTATTCATTACTAGTGTATAGAAATACAACTGATCTTATGTGTTGATCTTGTATCAGTTCACTTTGATAAATTTGTTTACTAGCTCTAGCAGCTTTCTTATGGAGGTTTCTGGATTTTCTCTGTATAGGATCATGTCACCTGAAATAAGTAATTTTACTTCTTCCTTTCCAATTTGGATATATTTATCACTTTTTCTTGCCTAATTGCTCTGATTAGAACTTACAGTACAATACGATTTGAATAATTGTAGTGACACTGGGCATCCTTGTCTTCCTCCTAATCTTAGGGGGAAAGTTTTCAGTCTTTCACCATTGAATATAATATTAGTTGTAGATTTTTTAATATGCCCTTTACCATAATGGAGATGTTTCCTCTGCTTCTTGTTCTCTAGTTTGAGTATTTTTATCAAGAAAGCATGCTGTATTTTATCAAATGCTTTTAATTTCTTTATTCTCTGCTCTAATCTTTGCCATTTATTTCCACTTGTATTGTGTTTAATTTGCTTTTATTTCTCTAGTTCTTCCTGTTGTGAGGTTAGGTCTTTCATTTGGCCTTTCATTTAGAGCTTTCTTCTTTTTTAATGTGGGTATTTTAAGCTATAAATTGTCCTCTCAGCACTGCTGAGACAAAAGTGTTGTTTTTGTTTTCATTCACTTCAAAATATTTCCAATTTCTCTTTTGATATCTTATTTGACCCAGTATTTTTAAGAGCATGTTTATTAATGACTACATATTTGTGGATTTTCCAGTTCTCTCTCTCTATTACTGATTTCTAGCTTTGTTCCATATAGTTGGAGAAGACATATTTTTATTATTTCAATATTTTTATGTATATTGAGACTGTTTTGTGACTCAACCTTTGGGCACTACAGAAAGAAGTGTATTCTGTTGTTGCTAGGTGAAATAGTCTCTATATATCTGTTGGTCTAGTTGCTTTAGAATATTTTTCAAGTCTCCTATTGATCTTCTGTCTAGATATTTGATACATTATTGTATGTGGTATTTTGAAGTCTCCTGCTATCAGTGTAGAACCATTCATTTCTCTCTTCAAATCTGTCAACATTTGTTTCATATACTCTTTCATTAGGTGCATTGATAATTGCTAGATCTTCTTATTGAAGTGACCTCTTTATCAGTATATAGTATCCTTATTTTTCCCTTGTAACATTTTTTAAAGTGTTTTTATTTGATATTAGTATAGCTGCTTGAGCTTTCTTTTGGTTACTATTTGATAGGAATTTTTTCCCATTCTTTCCCTTTCAAATTCTTTGAATTTAAGGTGAGTCTCTTGTAAACAGCATATAGTTGCATCATCTTTTTTATCCATTCAGGCAATCTCTACCATTTGACTGGAGAGTTTAATTTATTTACATGTATTCCTAAAGGAGAACTTTTGTCTGCCATTTTCCTATTTGATATTTGTAAGTCTTAGACGTTTTATATCCATCAGTTCTTCTATTAATAATCTATTTCCATTTTTATTTGATTATTGTAGCACACAATTTTCTCTGACTTATTTTTGCAGAGTTACCATCTGGTGTTATTGCTTGTATTAATACAGCTTTATTCTCACCCAACTTTATGTGATATTTTGTCATATATATTATGCTTATATATTATAGACCTAATAATACCATTACATATATTGTTTTATATGATTTCTCATTAAATCAGTTATGAAAAAAAGGAGATTTATTTTTTATAATTATTTTTATAATGTAAAAATTATACCATTTAAAAAAATAATTATATATTTACTTTGTGCATGTGGATTTGAATTACCATTTGTTATCACTTTCTTTCAGCTTGGAGAATTTCCATTATTATTTCTTGTAAGATAGATCTTCAAGTAATAAATTCTCTCAGTTTTTGTTTATCAGGGATCCCTTTATTTTGTCTTCATATTTGAAGGATATAAGATTCCTACGTGGCAGTTTTTGTTCCTTTCAGCACTTTCAATATGCTATCCCATCATCTTTGGCCTACATTGTTTCTGATGAGAATTCACTTGTTTGTTTATTTATTTATTTATTTATTTATTTATTTATTTATTTATTTATTTGAATTTCCTTGTATCTGACAAGTCATTTTTCTCTTGCTGTTTTCAAAATTTGTTTTTTGGCTTCAATCTTTTTATTATTAAATGTTTAGGTGTAGACATCTTTGTGTTCATTCTATTTGAATCTTTTTTTGAGTTTCTTGTATGTGTAGATTAATGCTTTTCATCAAATTTGGGAAGTTTTCTATGATTATTTCTTTGAAAGCATTTTATATCCCTCTATCTCTCTCCTGGATTCTGGTACTTACATTATTCATTTCCTGATGAACTTGATGTTTCATATTTCTTGTAGGCTCTGTTAATTTTCCTTCCTCTTTTTTCCCCACAATTGTTTGAATTTCTATCTTCAAGCTCACTTATTTATTCTTCTGCCAGTTCAAATATACTGTTTATACTTTCTAGTGAATTTTTCATTTCAGTTATTGTACTTTTCAATTCTAGAATTTCAATTTGCTTCTTTTTATAAATTTCTGTCTCTTTATTGATATTCTATATTTGCTAAGACATTTTGATCCTTTACTTATTTAAGCATGACACCCTTTAACTCTTCAAGGATATTTGTAATTGTTTCTTTGAAGTCTTTGTTAAGTTTAAAATCTATCTGTTCACTCTCACAGACTGTTTCTCTCTTGTTTGCCCCATTCCCCCATGGACGGTCACACTTTCCTCTTTCTTTGCATATTATATATATAGTTGAAAACTGATACTTTAAATAATATACCATTGTAACTCTGGGACTGATTCTCATATCTATACGCAGGTTTCAGTTTTTTCTTTGCATGGTTATTTGTGTCATGACTTGGTTGAACTAGTTCAGTGAAGCCTAATATCCCCTACAATGTGAAGCACCTGATGTCACTATTCAGGTAGTGCAAACCTGGACATGAAGAATTATCTCGGGATGTCAGTGGTTTTAGCAGGCTCTCCTACAGTTTTCTCTGATCTCGCTGTTGAACTACCTGATTCTGTTCATATCACTCCCAGCAGTTAGGCTCCACTAATTGCTGATTGGTTGCTCTTTTTATTTTTTAGCAGTGCTCTGGAGAATAAACTGCTCTACCACCTGAATTATACTCATACTTCTCTGCTTTGTAGACGTAGTTTTTGAGGCCTATGTTTGAGATTTGTTCTGACCCTTGGAGGACTTTCTTAGCTGTCTGTTTCCCTGGTGGTCTCTGGTAAATTACCTGACCTACAGTTTAAAAATCCTTTTAGTTTCTTACCACCACCAAAATTTCCATTGTTTTGAAAATCCTCTTAGTGTGAACCTTTTTCTCACTCTGTTAAAAACAAAGTCAATTCCTTTGGAGAGAGCTTCAGAACTCTATGTTCTTATGACCTGCTCTTCTTCTGGGAAAAACCTCTGAACCACTGTTCCAGTTATGGGGATGAGGACAGTGACCCGTTTCTCTTCAAATGACACCACTGCTTTGCAAGCAGGCATGAGGTGGACACAGTAACCTCCAGTCTTTTTGGCTTACCTCTCCTAGTGTAGAACCTCTGCTGTATATGTAAGTCAGGCTGAGGGTGCTGTGACCTCAGTATTCTCCTTTCCAACATGGAGTTCTAGAGGAAGGGCAATAATAAATGCTGGCAGGCTTCCCTTCCTGGGATGATAGCATAACCTTTGCCTAAGAGACTAGGGGAAAAGCCTCATCTTCTTGGACACACCCAAATGGAGCAGAGTTTTTGTATCACCAACTGAGGGAGGGAGAAGGGAACAGATTGTTCTTCAAGTGGCACAGACACTTGCTTTTCTTGCTAAGATATATTATGCTTTCTTCAGTAAATGTTTCTTCATTTGCTGTGTTCCTTAGGACAATTTCCTTTTTTAAAAAAAACCTTAAGTAGCTCTTTTATTTTTATAACTTTGAGCAGTTTGGATAGTTTTTCTGGGGAGAGAGTCCATGGAATCCCTCACACTGCCATTACTGAAGTGGATTTACCTAGAATCTATTTACTATAATCTTTCTATAAATACAACTTATATCTTCTCATCTTTCATAGTTAAAAAAAAGAAGAATGAAGGAAAATGTTTAACTTTCAACTTGAAAGTTACCATTTTCTATTGATGATACACCATGGCTTAGTATTCCCCTAATGTACAAACACTTTATCATTTTTAAAATGTGAAAATGTTGGTGGTTTTTAAAATGTGAAAATGTTGCATTACCTGCTGAGTGACTTTTCCCTTTAGTACTGGGCATGCCTTTTGACTTCATAAGCATCAGAGAAAGTAAAACTTTTCTAAATAATTTTGAAGTTGTACAGGACTAG
>PVIY010037085.1:0-24963 GCA_004026745.1 Myrmecophaga tridactyla
GTAGCAGAAAGTTTAGCAGTGTGGGGCCTATGGAAGAATTCTAACGCGAGAAGACCTTAACTCTTTGACGTTGTGGCATTTTCATTTACATTTCAGCTGCCATACCAGATTTAGGTGAGGGATCAGACTGTGAAGGCATTTTTGGACTGTTAAGGTTTCAGGGTCCACTATCACAGCTTATATCAAAGTTGTTAATGTAATCATCTTGCCTAGATATAGGCTTGAGGTCTGAAGCAGGGACTCCTGATACTGGTAACAGGAAGGTGCAGGCAGAGTCGAGCCAGGTGATTGAGGGGCCATATTAAGCCAAGTTTCGCCCCCGCCCCCAGTTTGTGCCGATTAACTCTTTATGCCTCTTGCTGCAGACCACCTCTGCAAGTCTAGCCTGCCTTACTGATTAGGAGTCTGGGATTGTTAATAAATCTTATGTAGGAGCTAGTTTTTTATATACTGTGAATAAGGTTGAATTTCATGGTCCATGGATGGATATCTGGTCTGTCCTGACAAGAAGATTAACAATTCACAGAATGGTGTTGGCTTTCCAGGTTTTGGAGTTGGCTTTGTGGTGGGTTTGTCATTGGTGTTCTTGAAGTGCAATCCTAATGTAGGAACAGGTAAAGGAAGGTAGAGGGATATGTCCATTTATATCCCTCTTAATGAATGTGCGTACATTAAGAAATTTGTGTGCAGTCTTATAGAAGTTTCCCTTTTTATTTGTAGATATAATACTTTGCCAAGCAGAAGAACCCTGAAAAATTCAAGATTAGTGAGTAAAAAAGATGATGTACACGTCTGTATCATGTGTTTACGTGCCATCATGAATTATCAGGTATGTTTGTCTTTTTGGGCCTTGAAAGAAAATCCAAATTAGTTAGATTCAAATCTTGTTCTCTTTGGTTTCTTATCATTTCTACTTAAAGTAAGTAGCAGGATTTATGAAGAGGATATTGAAAAAGAAATTTCTGGTTCATTTGAATGACCAAGATTTAAATCATAGCCCTCAAATTTTACTTAGCATTTATGTATTATAAGGTATTTAAAAGAAGGACTTCTCCTCTCTACTGTGATAAACTTACCTAGATTGTTAGTGAATGTTTGTGACCATTGGAGACAGATTTAGAACCTCGTGTGCACTGGATTTCCATCAAACTTTAGAAGGCTTTGTAAGAAGCACATGGAGAATTCCTGTTGCAAGCAGATGACTGTAATGCAGGCTGACCCCTAATTTCAGAAATACTGGGGGAGACGTTGGTGCAAGGAGGTCGAGTTCATCCGAACATCAGAGTAAAGTTACAGCCTAGAGAACCTAAGGGAAGTGACAGGGTTAAAAGTGTAATTAAAAAAACCATACTTCCAATATAAAAGTAGGATTTGGTTTCCAGTGACTCAGATGCTACAGGAAGGTAGAAATGGAAAATAAATACATGGGTAGAGGGTCATTGTTAGAGATTGCACTCAACATAGAAGTGCCAAATTGAATTTAGGAAGGGAAATATGTTTTCCTTTCTTTTAATCAGTGAATATTTTATTGAGCACTACTATGCTAGGCCCTGTGCAAGGTGCCAGGAATATAGCATTAAATAAATATTGTCCCCAGGAAGCTTACTCTCTAGTGAGGTGAGCAGATGATAAATAAATGAGTATAATATACAGTGTTCCAGATAATAATGATGATGGTAAAGAAAGCTAATAATGAAAGCTAACACTTAATGCTTTCTGCAGGTCTAGTACTTTCAAACCTATTAACTCATTTAAACCTCATAAAGCCTTGTGAAATTGGTAATATTGCTCTCCCCACTTTACTGTTGAGGAGACTGAGATGCAGGGAAGTTAAATAATGTGCTCAAGACTGTAAAGCTAATAAGTGGTAGAGTCTAGATTTAAATCCAAGAAGACTGGCTCCAGAGAATGATCACTAAGAACTATGGAAAAAATAGGAACAGTAAGTGCTGAAAAGTATGTGCAGTTTTAAATAGGGTGTCCAGGAAAGAGTCACTGAGAAGATGACATTTAGTATAGCAACTTTAGTGAGGGAACAAGGTAAGGGATATTAGGGAAAGAAGAGTCTAGGCAGAGAGAAGAGAGAATGGCAGTGCAAAAGCCCTGAAGCAGGACTGTATCTGGTGTGCTCAGGGTGGAGAAAGCAGACCAGGGTGACTGGTTAAGAATGAGTAGGAGGGAGAAAGTTGAAGGTGAAATCAGAATTAACAGGGATTCTGATTGTGTAAGGCTTTATTGGCCAGTGAAAGGACTTTGGCTTTACTGTGAGTGGAAGGTCACTGAAGGGTTTTGAGGAAAAGGATGACATAATCTTGTATCTGCATTTAAAAAGATGACCTGGCTTCTGTGTTTAGAATTGACCTTGGGGGTCTGGAATGGGCGAAGGCTTTTGCATTTATTTGGGTGAGCACTGAAGGTGGCAGGGGCTAGCATCATAGGAGTAAAGATGATGACAGGTGGTCAGATTCTAGTTTTATTTTGACGGTAAAGGCAATAGCATTGGATATGTGATGAGAGAGAAAATGAGTGGAGGATGGCTCCAAGGGTTTTGTCCTAGACACCTATAATCTGGAGTTGCCATCTACTAAGGTAGAGAAGGCTTCAGGAAGAAGAGATTTGGGAGAGATGAGTATGAGTTCTCTTTGGGGGATGTTAACTTGAGATTAGATTTCCATTAGACATCAGAGTAGAGATCTTAAGTAGATGGAGGTATGCCAGACTGTATTCCAAGTCAGATGTCTGGGCTGAAGATACAAATTTGCTGGGATTTATTAGCATACAGATGGTGTATAAAGCCAGGAGAGTGAATGAGATCAACACTCATTTTTGAGAAATAAAGAGGGTCTGAAATATGAACCCTGAGATGATTTGTTTAGTTGTCAGAGAGATGAGAAAAAGCCAGCGAGAGACACAAATGGCCAGGAATGTAGGAGCCAAGTGAGGGAAATGTTTTAAAGAGAAGGGAGTATTCAACTGTGTCAAACTGCTGATAAGTCATGTAAGATGAGGGGTGGGAATTGACCATTGGATTTAACAAAGTGGAGGTCATTGGCCAGCTTTGCATGACCAGTTTCATTGGAATAGTGGGGATTGAATGCCTGGTTGGGATGGTTTCAAGAGAGAATGAGAGGGAGAGGGATTGGAGACTGTGAGAGTTCAGAGTTTTGCTGTAAAGATAGCAGAGAAATGAGGCACAGATTATGGGGTTAAGAGAAGTTTATTGTTGTTATTGAAGATGAGATAATTTGCATCATGTTTTTATGCTAATGAATCAATAAAGAGAAAAAAAAGTGAGACAAAGTTGCTGGAGTATATAGTGTTCTTGAGTAGGTGAAAAGGGAATAGGATCAAGCTCAAATGGAGGGGTTGGCCTTAGATTGATGTCTGGGGGCTGTTCATCATTAGGAAGAGGTAAGCACAGATCTGTGTAGGTGGGTTGATGTGGTGGCAGGGAGCTTTTTTTTGTTTGTTTGTTTGCTTTTTGATTGCTTATATTGTCTCAGTGTAAAAGAAGTAAGGTCCGAGAGCTAAGAGTGAGTACAGGATTAAGTTCTTAACTCAGCAGAATCAACAACGATTTTTTTGCCTGTTATTGAACTTTTTCTTTGATGGAAGGGTGAGGTGACATGCAGGTTTTCCTCAGCTCTTGTTCCTCTAGTCACTGCTCAGAAGAGGGGCTAAGGGTAGTGTTTGTCACCTCTGGCTGCACATTAGTCATCCTGGAAACTTTAAAAAAATTCATGTGCCATGGCACATCCTTAAGATTTGGATTAAATTGCCTGGGGTAGAACCTGAAGAATCAGTGCTTTGTTTTGTTTACTCTTCCAAATTGATTCTAATAAGCAGCAATGATTGAGAATCACTGGGTCAGAGTCTCTGGGATATCTTCACATTTTTCATAAAGAAAAACAACATGCAACATGCAGTTCATTTTAAAAGAAAGGGAATATAGTTGCTTGATAATTCCATCATTCCTAGATTTTTTTTTTTTGAGAATGAAATATGTTCAGACTGATGTGCTCAAGACATAAATGTATTTATTATAATATAATTTAGTTATAGATTGAAACTTCAGGTTTTTGTTTCTTAATTGACATTCACAGTCCCCTGACTTGACTCCTAATGCTTCATTTTTCCTTCATTAATTTCAGTATGGTTTCAACATGGTCATGTCTCATCCACATGCTGTCAATGAGATTGCACTAAGCTTGAACAACAAGAATCCCAGGTAAGCTTGCTTTCTCACGTACAAGTATCAAACTAGGTAAAGCAGAGAGGTAATCAACACATAACCAAGTTAGAGTTTGGAAACTTTCAAGGCTGTAGACTTCTTGGATGGGTAGACTTTTCCTTTTAGACAGATTGCATTCTTACATGTGGCAGAGGTCAGCAATGGGTGACAGCTCTGGCCCTTCACTGTTCTCCTCAAGCTTTCTTTCCTTTCAAAGACTATTTCTTAACACCCCTGTGGCTACATTTAGTGGCGAGGATGAGGTAAGGTTGCCAGGATTCATGATTTTATTTTTTAGAGACTTAGCTAAACCAGTTACTGCAAAAAAGCTGCTAAAACCACCTTCTTCAGCCACACTGACTGCCTTTATTTGTGTAGCTTTTACTAGCAAACAAACAATAGCAAAAGCCTATGCATGCAGATTCCTTTAAGTTCATCTTCCTCTAAAGGCCAGCAACATGTATTTTTTTCACATAACGGATTACTTCCAGAAACATGTCTTCATCTATTTATTTTAATTATTCTAATGTGTTTCCCATTTTGGTGAGGCATTCTGCATTTCAAACATGTAATTAGCTTTCATCAGATACTTCTGTATAAACTGAAGCTCTGAAAACTATTACTTCATTTCAAAAATATGATTATAAATGGGATCCTTTCTGATTTGTAATGCATTGCAAAACTTTGAAGTTCCTATTGAAATAGTGAATATTCTTTCATATAGCACCTGATTAAAGCTTTGTGACTTCATAATTACTTCCTCAGTTTACTGGAATCCACAGTAGTCATGCCTTTCTCTTTCTGCTCTCTACTACTGGGAAGTCATTATTTATTTTTATTAAGACAAATGACATTGTGGAGTGTCAAGGAGGTCTTTGTTTAGAGGTTAGCAATTCCTTTTATTCCAGAATAAAGATGAAATACTGAAATGGCCTTATGATGAAGAAGCAATGCTATACTTGGCATTATATTTGAAAACGTAGAATATATCTCTTGGTTCTCCTTCCAAAAATATTTTAGATAACACTTTGTTTTATTAAGTCAAAGAATAGGCTCTTGTATTGCACAACTGTAATACATTTCCTATCAGATCTTCTGCATAGGAAGAATAGATTATAAAAACTCAGTTGATTTTTTTATATTCAGTTGATTTCAGTTGATTTACAAATTTTTAGGCAAATATTATGCCTATGGCTCTAAAAGTTAGAGAAAATATTTAACCAGTAGTTTGTTTTCCTACATATTACCAAGTTTTCTGTTGTCTTGGGCTTATCAACGAATGTTTTCAACCATTTTGTACTGAGTCACCTGACGATAGGGCTAAGAGACTCCTTCCCGGAATTTGTTTTCATTAGTAGTTTGTAATTTAGTGAGTGGGAAACATGTCTTCCAAATTTGCTGCCTTAGACAAACCACATATTTAGAAGTTAGTAAATGTTTAAAAACATACTGTAATATAGTTATACCTCAGTTAGAAAAGGTTTAAAAAACATAGAAAATATCCAAAATAATTTATTACCATTATTACCTCCATCCCGAAAGGAAGAAACAGTTGCTTCATCCTATCACTTACATTGATTTGTCTTTCTTTTTTCTTCTTGTTTTGACAGAACAAAAGCCCTTGTGTTAGAGCTGTTGGCAGCTGTTTGTCTTGTCAGAGGTGGACATGAAATCATTTTATCAGCATTTGATAACTTTAAGGAGGTAGGATATTCTATAGTTTTAAAAATAATGCTCACACAAGTATAATGGGATGTCTTTGAACAAGGATTGTAATCTTTAATTTTCTAAGATGTTGCTGAGGAGGAAGGAGAGAACTTTGTCTAAATATCTTAAATGGATAGATTACGTTTTCTTTGGTATCTCATTTCCAGGATAAGTTAAAAATATTTGTGTGACTCATTTTCCTTTGGAGAACATGGAGTAACCAGTTTGAAAACAAATTTGGTTAAATGTATATGGTTTTAATTAGGGGTGATGCTTGATCATCTATCACTTAAATTTTATGAGCTCTTTCATTATCATTACTTTCCTCAAATCCTATTTATTGTCATTGCTTTGCAGGATGTTATGAACAGCCTATCAAATAAATGCACTGATTTTAGGAGTTTATAAATTTAAACTGCTGGTCCTGTCACAGGCAAACAATAAGTCAGTGGCATGCATAGTTGAAAATGGAGACTATTTAACTAAAAAAAGAAGAAACTATAGATAACATGATATCAAGGATTCCCTTCCAGAGTATCAGAATATCTTGTGTGAGATAATAGCCAGTTTCCCTTAGTGGTATTGCACAGTATTAACATGGTGATGAAGTATGCCTCTGCTCAGCCTTAGTGTGTGCTAATATCTGAGGCTACTTAGATGTGGGCAATTACAAAGGTAGTCCTTGGAGAACACTGAAGGCGCTTTTAAAAGCCCTGGTTACAAAAGGTTCTCTAGCCTAGTTATACCTTATCCTACTTATGCCTTGATTCCAAATGCTTCTGGATTAAAACTCAAGAGTCAAGCTGAATTAAATTCCAGATCTCAGACTTCCAGGGTGTGACTAATCTTTTCCAAGATCCCCTGGAGCAGAACCCACGTAGTATTTGTTAAGGAACTATACTATATGCCAGGAGCTGTGCCAGGTACACATGGGAAAGCGTTTGGTTCTATAATAACATCTGTGACAAGTATTCATATCTTCATTTTATAGAAGAATAAGCTCAAATTAAAACACACTGTTTTCTTACGGTCACGGAACGAGGTAAGTGGCAGAACTTAGGATCAGGATTTGATGTTCCTCATCCTAAATGCTCCTTTCTCAAAACTGTGGTGATGTTTGGGCCCAGATTTGTGTGAATCTTGGAGGGAAGTGCAAATTAGAACAAGACTGCCAGGCCTTCCCTTAATGAGACTCACTTCCCCAGGTGCCATATGTTCTTGAAATAACCCCATAATTTTAAACATAGACCCGGAAGCTTCAAAGACGGGAAAAAGGAAAATACTTGTCCTACTCCTTTATTTGCATTGCCTCCCCTCCCTCAGTCGTGCCTTCACGATCTTGGTACTGTCCATTTTGTTGATGCCAACCAGATACTGGCTTTCACATATTTAGCCCCAGTGATAGTGAAACAGTATCCAGGCTCCAAGAAAATGAAGAATAATGGTAAAACGTTACATTTATATTCTGGCTTCCCCCAAAATAGAAACTTTAGAAACAAGAATATATGAATGCTGGTCTGAGAATGCTTTTAGATATCATATATAAATATATATAGTTTATATTTATAAATAAGAAGAGGTATGTTTGGGAGGATGTTCTAAAATGAAAGAGAAACAGCATGTGCCATGAATAAAACTCCCGAATCTTTGCAAACTCTATCATTAGATTATATTTAAAAATAATACATACCCAGTCTTTTCCACACTGGAAGCATGTATATGATTATCAGTGACCCATGATATAATATGATTCGTATTATATCAGGCATCTGATTATACTGCAGGACAAATTATGCCCTAAAAATATGTTTCAGTAGAGTCAGTATTAGGTAAAGCCAGCACTTCATCAGATGAATGTTAGTTCTGTTTTCTCTTTGATGAGATTGCCTTTCATAGGCATGGTGGGCACAAATGCTTGCAGAACTGAGGTTTTCTTTTTTTTTTCATTTTTCAGAATTGAGTTTTAACATTTGGTGTCAGAATCAGATGGTTTAGCCACTTAGGACATAGAGTGTACTTAGTTTAAAAAGAAAAAGTAATCCTACTCTTGTGATAAGAACTGAATTAGTTTTTGAGTCTCATTTTTAGAGCTTCAACTAAATCTGCTTTATTTCTGTCATTTTGAGCGAGAGGAGACACAGAGCTGTCTTGCCTGTGCTCTTGGCTTGCATTAACCTCAGATTGTGGTGTCCATGTAGACCCCAAGGAAAGGATTATCCTAATAGCTGTGGGAATGAGGTCAAGGCTAGGAGCACATCCCTGAGAAACTCTGTCCTATGGATAGGTCAAAAGAGCATTGATCTGTTTATCCAGTCTCACAATGGAAGAGTGTTACTTTTTCTTGATCTTGCTTAAAAAAAAAAAAAGTAATGCCAGACACAGTACCAAGTCTTTAAGTCCCTCTGTTCTAGTTTGCTAGCTACTGGAATGCGATACACCAGAGACGGATTGGCTTTTAATAAAAGGGGATTTATTTCATTAGTTCTTCAGAGAAAAGGCAGCTAACTTTCAACTGAGGTTCTTTCTTACATGGGAAGGCACAGGGCACAGGGTGATCTCTGCTGGCCTTCTCTCCAGGCCTCTGGGTTCCAACAGCTTTTCCTGGGGTGATTTCTTTCTGCATCTCCAAAGGCCTGGGCTGAGCTGCAAGTGCTGAGATGAGGTATGCTGAGCTGCTTGGGCTGTGCTATGTTGAGCTCTCTCATTTAAGCATCAGCAATTAAATCAAACTTGATTCATTGCAGCAGGCATGCCTCCTAGCCGACTGTGGATGTAATGAGCAACAGATGAGGTTCACATACCATTGGCTCATGTCCACAGCAACAGAACTAGGTGCTTTCACCTGGCCAAGTTGACGACTGAGTCTAACTACCACACCTTCCCTCTTCTCTTTTTCTCCCTTCATGTGAGTGGATTTTTTTCCCTCAGGAGTCATGGTGATGGGCGTACTCCTTAGTCTTTGTAGCCAAAATGTTATTGGAATCTCTTGGCTTTAGGAGAGTGTGGGAGCCAGCTGTCCCTGACTCGGACAAGTTGTCCTTGTGATGTGTGATGTGCAGACAGGGCTGGGGTCAATGAGTAACATCTTTGGACCCCGTGTGGCAAAGGGAGCACCTTATAAGATACCAGAATACCAGGGAGTTGGAATAAAGAAGAGCATTGCCCTCAAGAAGATAGCTTTTAAAGCTTTTTATCCCTTTTAGTAAGTGGTGATTCCTTTCATCTCCCTAGGAAGGGTGAAGGGATTATCCCCATTTGTGTTGGGAGGACTTGTCATCAGACATCAGACATTTTTTTGCAAATAAAATAATAGAGTTTAGAGTAGGCCATCCTTTGGGCTTTGATCGTTGTCAGAACAGCAGAACATATTGCTGCAATATGGCAGATGCTAAAAGGAAATTTAAAGATCATACCTCTTAAGTATGTAGCAGCATATATATATTTTTGCTTCTCCCTCTTGAGCCAACAAATCCATTCTCTCTGAGTTGACCACTGCTAAATTAATGAATTCAGATGCAAAGTGAAGCAAGATATCTTTCAGCTCTTGATAGATTTTTTTATGTATAGTTACATCATTTTCTTATATTTCAGTTAATATTCAGAATCAAAACATTTCAGTTTTTAATTTTTTTTTTCCCCAGAGAATCTTGCTATAGCTTATTATATCTCAGGGTACATGTTTTAGGAAATAGGGAGCACTTCTAAGTGCTCCTTTGGATATCTTTTGGGTGGAGGTAGGGCTGAAGCCGGCGGTCACTGAGCAAACACATACATAGATAACCTCAGTGTGTATGGTGATACATGAGCTTTGATTACATAAATTCTGATGGCAAAACTACCAAATGTGGGTTGTGACATGCCTGAATATGTGAGTGATTGAGTAGTGAAGACAAACAAATTAGCCAACCATTGTGCTCCTTGAGTTCTTTTCTCTTCCAAAAAAAAAAAAAAAACTTTTTTTTTTTAAATAGAGGGAAATAATACACATCTGGTTTTGGCATTGAAACATCTTCTCATGAAAAGTTATGGTCCTACAATGAGGACTGGTGTGAGAACAAGATCTATTTTTCCTGATTGGCTAATTTAGCTGTGTGGAAGGACATACAACCATCTGCCCTAAATGGATTAGTTGTGTGGCATATATTTTTGATCATTAGGTTTATCAGAAAGAAAGAAAAGATGTTTGAAAGAAAAGGTCACTCTTTTGATATTTGTATTCACTCACGTTCATGTTTGCAAGGAGCAGAAATTGATTCTAACATACAGAGGAAAGGGTTGATTGGAAGGATGTTGAAAAGTACACAGAGTTGACAAGGAGACTGGAGAACCAGGCCTGGAAAATGGGCAGGCATTCCTAAAATGTGGCTAGACACTCACTGTGCCCTTGAAGCCTAGCTTGGGGTCTGCTTGGTCATGCTTCTTCTCTCTCAAACAACTTAGACCAGAGCTAGTGATCCTCTGGGGCATAAAACTATACTGACTGGTTAAGAACATCACCCAGCACCCACTTTAGATTTATAAAGATGATATTTAAACTAATGTCCTTTACGAACCTCGAGCTCTTCCACTTAGGCTTTGCTCCCTTCAGTTTTTCCTTAGTTTTACTACTTTTCCTTCATATTCTGAGAAACTGCCTTACTTTAAAAAATTGTGTACACACATCTGGCTAAAAACAAAAAAGTTCCCATTTGAAATCAAAGGGGAAAAAGTACTTAGGCCCCTTAGACTCTGCAGTGAAACCACCTAGTATGACACTAGTAATAAAACCCTCTAAGGGCTTTGAACCTCCAGCTCCCCCAAGCTGTGTAGAGGTGCACCTGGAATTCATCAGGATGCCAGATTGATTATAATTGTGTTCTCATCTCCCATAATGACAGCATCTGGCTTTAACAAAAAAGTCTGATTTCAGTTGTTAAAGACCCAACTCCCTCCCACTTCTGACCTTCTAATATAGATAGATGGAGCCTTGTGAAATGAGTCACTGAAGGCCACCAGTTCTCTCACACATAGCACTAGTCAGTAGATTTTTTTTTTTTTTTTTTTTGCCTGTTTTTAGAAGGCTTCCTAAGAAAACTGATGTGGTTTAGCTACTGGGCATCTGAAAGCACTCGTGCTACACATTACTAAGTTGATTTAAGTAAGCCTGTCAAGTTTTATTTGCAGTGGACCAAATTGGGCAGGAAGGAGAGCAGACATTTTGGTGTGCTTCCAGCATCCCTCTGAGTTTAATCCCATCTAATCTAACATCTCAAAATTTTCAGGGTGTAGGATTATAAATTCAGTTCAAGACTATCCTAATTGCAAAGTACAGTTTAACAAGTAGTTATAGAACAGATTTCAAAGTTTGGTATGGGTTACAGTTCCACAATTTTCGTTTTTTTCCTTCTAGCTGCTCCAAGACACTGGAGACTAAAAAGAAATAACAACGTAATGATTCAGTAGTCATTCATATTCAATAAATGACTTAAATCCTAACCTCTTTGTATAACTCCTCCTTCTTCCTTGATCCTTCTCTCACTCTTAAGGGATATTTGGGTTATTCCCATTCCAACTTTTTTTCATGCTGAAAAGGGGAGTGTTTTAGTTTGTAAGCTGCTGGAATGCAATATACCAGAAATGGAATGATTTTTAAAAGGGAATTTATTAAGTTGCAAATTTACAGTGGCTAGGCCATGAAAATTTCCAAATTAAGGCATCCAGACACAGATACTTTAACTCCCAAAAAAGGACCTAGTGTGTACATATCTCATTGCATCATGCCAGATGGCTTGATCTAATTCACCAAGATTCTTCTTTGGCCAATCCATCTTCCTAAGACCAGGAAGCAGAGCCACGGTTTTAGTAGTATTATTACTGCTTAGCCGCTACTTTTTTTCTGCTTAATAACTTGCAGTCATCAACTGTGCATAATAAATTTAGTTTGGTTATGCTCATGGATCCTGTGAGTCAAGGAGTCAGGGCACAGTAGGGATGACCTGTCTGTATTCCATGATGTCCAAGGTTTCATCAGGGAAGATTTGGTTGACTAGGGACAGGAATTCTGTGGAGGCTTCTTTACTCATGTGTCTAGCCTGTGGATTAGTTTACTCAAATGCTGGGCTCAGCTTGGACTGTCAACCAAAGTGGCTACATGCAGAACTCTGTGTGGCTGGCACTTGGGAATTCTCACACCATGGCAGCTGGATTCAAAGAGGGCGCATCCCAAGGAACATCTTGAGGCCAAACATTAAAGATGACAGAAGTTGCAAGATTTCTTCTGAGCTAGTCTTAGAAGTCATGCAGTATCTCTTCTGCTGCATTGTTAGTTACTTGTCAGTCACAAGGCTACCCCACATGCAGAGGGGTGGGAACTGGACCTCATTTCTTGATGTGTCAGGCTCACAGTGCAGGAGAGCATGTGGGAGGGAAAAACTGCTATGGCCACATTGGAAAATACAGTTTGCCTCAGTAACTGATGAGAATTACCAGTATATTTAGAAATGTTCCTCTTCTATTTTTTCTCTTTTCTTCACTTAACCCAATACTTGACTTCTCCCTCAGGAGTGAGAAGTTGCAGTTTGAGATAGAAAGATGGTTATTACTTCTTTTAAGCAAGTATGCTATGGGCAAACAGTATTGTGGTGTGAGCCTTCTTAGAAGAGTAAAGGGTTGTTTTCATGGGATTTCCAAGTCCCTTTTAATGAACGAGTTGCTTCTTTATCACCAGTATCTTATCCATTGACGGCTGGTCTGCTGCTGAACATGAAGGAGTAAGTCATGCTAACTTAGTGAACATAGTTCCATGGATATTCCAGTGCCCGCTGTGTGCCAGTAACATTGATAAGCACTGGAAATAAGAAAATGAATAAGGCATAGGCCTACTCTTAACAGGGAACCTCCCACTCTAGTTGCAGAAAGAAAGGAATATTTGACAATTATAATATCGGACTCTAGAAAAGTGAATGCAGGGCATGAATTTGTGCACAGGAGGAATGACTAACCTAGGTGGGGGAATATGGCCTGAGAGCTCTCAGGTGAGGTTTCCTATAGGAAGCTGGATTTAAGATGAATAAGGGTTAACCAGGTGTATTAATTTCCTATGGGTGCTGTAAAAAACTACCACAGACTTAGAGGCTTAAAAAATTACCTTGCAGTTTTAGAAGTATAAAGTGGGGTCTGTAGGGTGATGGTCTTTTGGAGGCTCCAGGGAAGCACTGTTTCCTATTTCTTTGCTGCCTTCAGCTTCTAGAGGCCACCTACGTTTCTTGGCTTGTAACGCCTTCCTCCATCTTCAAGGCTAGCAACATAGCACCTTCTTTCTCCCTTTCTGCTGTGTTGTCTCTAACTCTGCCTTTTCTGTCTCAAACTCTGAGCCTCCTGCTTCCCTCTGTAAGATATAATCTTGTGATTTCATTCAGGCTCAGCCCCCAAATACTCCAGGGTAACCTCCCCACCTTAAGATCCTTACTCACATCTGTCACGTTCTTTTGCAGTATTGGGTAACATATTCACAGTTTCTGGGAGTAGGACATGATATCTTTAGGGAGGCTGTTTGTGTAGCTGATAACACAGCTGGTTCTATTTAAAGGCATTGTCTTGGTTTATTCCTTTTCTTCTAGGGGTATCAGGGAGTTGGAAGTATTTATGATGCAAACAGACGTTATTCAGCCTACCGTGCCAGATAAAGAGAATAAGAGTCATTTTATACAAAGAAGGTGGCATGCTAATAAAGCTTCAAGGAGTTTTGTTTTACTTGATTCTCCAGTTTTAAAGGGGGACAGGGCATGGTAAGAGAAGTTGGGGGTATAACGTGAAGGGCCTAGTCTTCCATTTGCCCTGTGGCTTTAAGATAACAAGCAGTAGTAGGAAGTGGATTCCCTGATCTTCTTCAAGCACTGACTGTTTAGATTGACATTTTCTGCTAAGAAGGAAATTGCTGTTCTGTTTTGCTCCAAAACTCTATGGCAGTGCACTCAGCATGAGGTCACTTGGATAGCAGGGTGTGGTTAGGGTCTGATATTTGTTTCAGAAGTTTCACCATTCATATTTGTCATTCCTTGGGCTTCTTCCCCCATCGATAGTGATCTGTTCCTTCAGCTGCTTTATTCAAAAACTTAAAACAATCTTTAGGGCTTTCCTTTAATGTGAGCTTGGGTGTGGTTAAAAAACAACAACAAAAAATGATGTACCAGAGGATAACAGTGCTTAGAGGCAGACCACATTGTCCGGTTATTACCTTTTGTAGAGGTGGCCATTTGTAGAGATGCTTTGTTTCTCAACCTGACTTAATTGCATCCTTCCCCTCTCTCCACAAGTCTGGGTGAAATTTTAGAAACCAGGAGCCCCATCCTTTTTAGAACTAGCTTGTCTCTTCTTATTTTTATTCATATAAAAAGACCCTTTTAAAAACTTGTTCCCTTTGCCAACTGTAAAAAGTTGGCTTATGTGCCTTCATTTCATAATCTTGGAAGATAGTAAGTACTGGAGGACACAGAGAAAGCGAGTGAGAGCTGAGTGTTGCTGTAAGACTCCCTCCACAGAACCTGAGAGCAGCTGGCACTGGTCCCTACACATGGAGCCTTCACTTGGAAAGTGAGTCTTTGATAATTAGCTTTGTTTTTGTTATAAGGTACATCAGGACAGTATGAAGCACTCTGCTGCGAGTTGATTAGAGAATTGGAATCAAAACGCTTACAGCTTTGGTTATATCATCGCCAATTCTGAAAACCATTAGAATGGAAGTTTTCAGTCCCCGGTCAAGATTTGGTTGCCATTCTGGGTTTATTTGTTTGTTTTGTGCAGATTAATATATTACCTTGATTTCTTTTTCCTGTGTGAAATAACTGCTTCCTATTCTTCTTCTCCCTTACTCAACCCTAACTTGCACAGTAAAGATATATTTTAAGAGTCCATAGTTTGAAATTTAAATGTATTTTAGTATTCCATATTTGTTGTAGTTGCTTATTTATTTATTTATTTATTTTGCATGGGCAAGGCATCAGGAATCAAACCCGGATCTCCGGCATGGCAGGCAAGAACTCTGCCTGCTGAGCCACCATGGCCCGTCCTGTAGTTGCTTTTTAAGGTAGATTTATATTAAGTGAAAATAGAAATACTTGTTTGTTAAATGTCAAAGAATTATGGTTTATAGGTTATTTTAGCAGCCATTAAGTTAAGTGCTAAGCCCCAGATATAGTACTGCATTAAGCATCAGTAATTAAATAAACGTCCAGATTTAACCATTAAAATAATTATGAAAATGCTTATGTTTTACTGTTAACTGAAAAAAAGGATGTCATTTATGTATGTCTCATATATATATATACACACACACACACATATAGGTGATTTATGTGTGTGTGTGTGTATATAAAATGAGTAACTGCATAAAGATGCAGGGAAATAAGTGAAAAGGATTTAGGGTGGCATTGTGGCCTCTATATTTTTAGAGTTCATTTCTGTTGCTGTAATGTTTGGTAAATAACAATGCTTCACAAAGCTACAATATCCCTCTTATCTTGGGTCAGATTTGGCCTTGTAGTGTTTCACGTAGGCAGTTTCCTTCTGTCTTTTCGAAAGATGTTCATGTATCTTTTGTATAATGTTTTTTTTTCACATATAAAGACGTTGATCATTGACCACCTTTTCTTCAGAATTGAAAAACAAAATCAAAAGTCTCTGGAACTACTAGAGAACTATTGAACAAATATATTTCTTTTTGTGGAGAAATTATTGCTATAGGATCATGGGAGATTGACAGCAAATAAAAGATATGGTTTTTGTCCCAGAAAAGTTTATGTTGTCTCAAGAAAGACTGGACTGTCCTCGATAGTTAATAGATTAAGGACCAAATGTATGTTGAAGTCAATAGTAAGAGGACAATAATTCAAAATTTTAAAAATTGTGCTCATATTCATATTTTTATTCCCTCTTATAGTTTAAACTAATGTTTGAGATACATTGACAATGCATAGGTTTATTGAACTTGACTTTTTGTGTGAATCAAGTTCAAATTTCATTTGAAATTTAAACACTTGTAAAAAATAAGCACATTTTTATTTATTTGGGGACCATAGTCAACACATGAGGATTTTGCTTTTTGGTTTCTTTTTGTGTGTGTGTGTGTGGATAGGCTCTGGGAATCGAACCCAGGTCTCTGGCACAGCAGGCGAGAATTCTGCCACTGAAGCCACCAGTGCACTGCCCTGGTTGGTTTCTTTTAAACTAGCAAACAATCACCTTCAGAAAGAAACGTTAACACAGTTCATGAGTCTGTTCCATTTTCTTCCAGGTTGTAAACATGAGCCTGTATGTTATTATGTCATGTAAATACGCAAGGCACATACATATATGGAAATAATGAAGCTATCATTTCATGTTTGCTTAGTGCCATGAGTGCAGTAATTCTCAGTTCTGTCCAATGAAGTAGGAAGAAGAGACTCAGAGTAAATGAGCCTACTGACATACGCTAGTAAATGGTACCTCTGGGATTTTAAATCCAGATCCTTTTAAAGCGAAAGGTCATATACAACCTTATATGGCATGTCATCACATACCAAGCACTTTTAATGAATGTTCATATGTACCCTCAGTTTTCCACCAAAAAGTGAACCTAATGGGAAGAGTTATAATAGATTTTGTAGATTATCAGAGTGTAGATTTTGTAGATTATTGGGCCCAAAGGGAGGGAGTAGGTCTTGAGCAGGATTGTAAAGGAAGGAAGGTACATGATTTGGTGGAGAGGATTTTGGGAACAGAAGAGGAGATTGGCATGAAATCTCTTAGGAGTAGTCTAGATCTGAATAAATGTGCTGATTAACAAGGGAAAACTCTTTACTGGGGTCCACATTACAGAAATAAAACATGATGGGAGACAAATATAAACAAGGTTCTGAGGAAATAATAGTGAAGAGAAACCTGTGATTAAAAATTTTTCAGCTGGAAGATAGATACAAGAGGAAAAAGAAAAAAGGAAGGAACTCAGTTATATGGAACTTCACTGTTTGTAAAGTGCTTTTATATATATTTAATTTGATCTGAGAAAGACATTTTATATAATTCAGATAAATTTTTAGTATCATTGCTCACATAAACTGGAAGATAGGCAGTTCAGGCGTTAAATTCCTGGGCCCTGGACCCAGTTTGTGGTCATGGAAATGGAAATGAAGCCAAAAAATTGGAGAAAAATCAACAAAGAGCAATCTATAACAAATAGCGCCTGACATAAGAGAATAAGAATTTATTCAAATAATATAAATTTAATTAAGAACAAAGTAGTCCAACCATGATAAACAAATATGATCTAGAAATTTCTTTTTCATGCAAAGAAAATGAACTTCGGATTTCTTAAATTGGGTTTTTAATTGTAAAATTTGCAGGGTCAAATTCTTAGTTGTGAAGTGAAAATAATGAATGAGCAGATAGGCTTAGACATGATCGGGGGCTGTGTGTGTGTGTGTGTGTGTGTGTGTGTGTGTGTGTGTATGTTTGTGTGAGTGTGTGTGTGTGATCCAAGTAGAGAAGGGGATTGTAACTAAAGGGGTGAGCAACTCACGGACTTTCACTTTAGAGGAAGAGGAAGGTGACAGGCTAGACGATGTTTGGAAGAGTTGGGCAAAAGGCAACACAAAGGGATGGTCAAGAGAATAAAAGGATAGCTCACATGCAATCTGTGGCTTCTGTTCCTGCTTTAGGTGGGAAGTTAGTCAAATGGTTCCTATATCCCTCCACTAAAGTTTTATGATTCTATATGAAATTTTGTCTACACTTGTCTTTATAATATGTATTGCATGTATATATTCAGATAGCTCTATCTAAGAAAGGTTAAGGGCTTCTTTGACTGCAGATGTGGAAAAAAGGATAGCTAGATAATAAAATGATCAATGACTTCATTAAAAAAAAAACAAAACAGGGTGTATGGGTGGTTCAGTGGTAGAATGCTCACCTTTCATTTGGGAGACTTAGGTTCGATTCCCATACCATGCACCCCCGCAAAAAAAAAAGGCTTAAAGAAAACAAAACAAAAAACCCCACAAAGACTAACATGTCCAAGACTAATTGATAAGGTAGCAACAACCTGAAAGTAGATCACTGTGACTTTAAATGACCACTTTCGCCCCTAGTTTCCTCTTGTTACTGCCTGGAAAAAGTGACTGCATCAATCATCAGCCAAGTCTCCTTAAAAACCATCTCTAAGGTGTCACAAGACCTAGCTACTTCCGTAATCAGAAAGTGAACTGGAGGTGCCAGGCAAATGCTCAGTACCACTCGTGGGTGCCATGTTGGTCTGAGCAGGTTTTGAAAGACTGAGCTTTTGCATCATCACTGGCTTTTTTTCCCTCCCATTTCCCAACTGCTCCATCATACTCTAAATTCGTTTCTGCCCACTGTAGTTCAACAGCCATTCTTTATTCTTTCACCACAGTGGTGCCTGTGGCTCCTGCCCAACTCTTTCTTTTTTTTTTTTTTTTTTTAAATTTGCATATGGGCAGGAGGCACCAGGGATCGAACTCCAGACCTCCAGCACGGCAGGTCAGAGCTCTGCCTGCTGAGCCATGGCAGCCACCCCTGCCCAACTCTTTCATTCTGTATATCAGTCTGCCAAGGATACATGGTCATACTTAGTTCTCATTCACAACAATTTGCTGAAACACTCTCAGTAGAAGAAAATGGCTCAGTGGTTGCTGATTTTGCTCCAACAATCACTGTCACTCACCTTTCATCATCAAGTTGATCTCTTTGGCAGAATTTCTCCTCTCAGCTCTGCGTCACTGGATAGTGGAAATGGCCAACTGTGGTAACACAAGCTATTTTAGGGGTTTGTCTTGGGGGTTTGGTTTTAGCTGTGGAAAATGAGGGCTCCTTCCCCACTGAGGACTGTGCCGTCACACGTGTGCTAGCTCAGACTTATGGGTACGCCACAGAGAACAACACAGAATGTTCCATTTTGAGATGTTTTCCAGGAACTGGTATAAACCTAGTAAATAATATATTTTATGTGTTAGATATCAAGGACGTATTTAGTGCGTTAATAAAAAGTAATTTTTTTGTTCTTGTTTATTGGTTCTTGGTTGTTTAATACAGTGTGTCAGGTATCCCAGGCCAAATCTGTTTACTTGGGTGGATTTTACTGAGTCTCATTCTCCCTTAACTCTGGAGAAGGTATGTTCTGCAAATCCTGTAGAAGAGAACTGTTCTGTACCTCTCTCAAATACTTGCTTTAAATTTAGCATTCATTTGGCTTTGGGAAAAAAAATCTAGCCTTGTAATGAGTCTGGATGTGATAGCCTGCCTGCACAGAGGTGGGCTCATCCCGGAGGCATGCAGGGAACAGCTAGGGACTGCTGCTGGTAAATGCCAAGGATTATAAAGCCTTGTTAAACATAATCTAAGGGAAGTCAATTTTTTAACCTTGTAAACTGGTGGAGGGCTTTTTTTCCAGGCAGGGAAAAAGGCATCTGGTTTCTCAGTAATGTGGCCTCATCTTTGGGGGAAGGCAGAGGCAGTAGTTCTTTATATGACGTGGTTGACTCCCAAAGAACATTGTAAAAAATCTTAACTATTTTAAATCCATTTATTTGCATCTTCATGTTTTGGGCTCTAAGAATTTTCAGCTTTGTAGAGATAAAGAGATTATTCCCTGACCCAGTAGTTTTTAACATTTTGGTTCCCATATCCCTTTACACTCATAAAAATGACTGTGGACCCCAAAGAGCTTTTGCTTACACAGATTCTCTATTGATAGTTACTGTATTAAAATTTAAAATAAAAATTTTCAAATATTTATCCCCTTAAAATATCAAACTCATTGCATATTAGTGTAATTTGCTTCCGTAAAAATAACTGTTTCCCAAAACTTAAAACGTATAAATACAACAGTGCAAATAGTGGCATTCTTTTATATTTTTGTAAGTCTTTTAAAGTCTGGCTTTATGGGAGACAGCTTGATTTTCATACCCGATTCTGTATTCAGTCAATTGTGTTGTTTTGGCTGAAACATGAAGAAAATCCAACCCCAGGAAGGTATGTAGATGGAAAAGAGAGTATTTTAGTAGTCTTTTCAGATAATTGTGGATTTTTCTTTGATACGATAGTATATGAATACTCAATAAGTAATAGTTTCTTAAAGGTTAGTTGTAATGTGGAATCTGAAACCATGTAAGTAAACTTCTAGTTCTCTGTTACATTAAAATCTCTTTGCCTATCTTGCACCTGGAGTGGATTCATGGTTTTGTAACAACATGCAGTGGTCATTTGGAAAATATTGGTTCCCTAGATTACCCAAATCTTCTAAATATAAACATGTTTTATAATGGTTAAAAATCATATTCATTGCTATTACTGCTAGTCCCATCAAAAAAGTCTTTAAGTATTGGGTAGTAGTCCAATTCGCAGTGGTGAATACTGGTTTTCTGGAATTATTATTTTTACTTGAAAGCTCGAATTTTTTCGTTGACAACAAATATTGTCAGATATTTTCCTTAAAGGCTCCCTTCATTCATTTTCAAGAAAATGTCTGTGAAATAGTTAAAGATGTATAACTGCAGTTTGTCACTCATTCTTTAGGTAAAAATAAAAAAGTGGTTAGTTCATCTTGCGATTAAAACAATCGTAGAAGTGCTTTTCTTTGAGATTGTATAATCCAATATGCAGCAAAAGTGCTTTATGCAGAATTCCTATTTCATCATGTAGAATATTAAAAAGATGTGTATTCACTGGTTGAGATTTAATAAAATACTTTTTGCTGCTTCATCAAGGATATTCTTAAGTAGAACTGGGTTTTTAAAAAAAAATATTTTCACTGAGAAGACATGGCTGTGAAGAATACAATGATTCCTAGTACAATTGGATGACACTGCCTTGATTTGTGCCAAGGTGCCAAGATCCTACCCACCATTGCTTTTGCACCATCAGTGCAAATGTTCACTCTGTGGTAAAGGCAAGTAAGAGTTTTATTAAAATAGTTTTGGCCAAACAGACCCTATAAAAGCGCCTCTTGGTGTTTGAAGACCACTTTTTAAGAACTGCTGCCCATATCATTGTGTTTCATCTTGTGCAGGGTGGAAGGTGCTTACATTTCACCAAGAACAAGTTTCTCCTAATTAAGACCCAGAATAGGTGTTAGGGAGAGGTTGTGGTTGAACACAGAAGAAAGAAGAGAGGTTATGAAATGAGAGTTGGAGAAACTCCACATATTTGCCTGTTGTTGGCCTGAGGTCTTTTTTTCTGTCGAACAAAGAGCCCTTGTCTTTAAGGACTCTGAACTCATAGCACACCTTTGTTTGATTTAACTTATTTGTTGTGATTCAGGTGTAAGGAGAGCATGGGGCTGACATCTGCTTCCTGAGCAGGTTCTGAGATCTGTGGTGAAAACACCACAGGCTTGAAGCAGCTCCAAACATATGCTAGTGCTACAGTTTAGGAAACAAGGGACTAGAAATGTGTTGCTGTTTCCTTCATTTACCCTACCTGGGTAACTGGGATTGGGAAATGATGAAGCTGTAGGGAGAAATAAAGAAATGAAAGAAGAGAAAGAATCGCATCAGGCCCTCTTCTGTTTTCAGGGTATCTGACTCTTAAGTCATCCCAGAGGTGACCAAAGACCTTCGTCCTTTAGGTCTCAGGTAGTTTTTAAAATGCCGGTTTCTCTTGTTGAATTACAAAGCATTTTGGTCTTCCTATAGGAATGGAAACTTCAAAGAATTCTGTGTCTGTCTTCCTGATGTCCAGGAAATGTGGGTCTTACATTGAAGTAGAAGAGAATCCAGCTGGTGGTTAAGAATATTTCTGGCAGATATCATTTATGAGATATCGTAGTTTTCAGCAGAGATTATGGAGCCTTCCTTGCCATAATGTTATGTAGGTTCTCTATTTTGAGGGGATGCAGTTGGAGAGGTCGATGATAAAAACACATTTCTCATGTAACATGTAAAAAGTATGTCAACATTGGGCTTTTGCTAGCTTTTTGCCTCTGACAGGATTCTTTACTGAGTGCAGCAGTATATATGCAAGGAAAATAAAAGAGTCATCTTGCTGCTTTGTCTGCCTGGTGCCAAACATCTGGACGTTTGGAAACATCTGGAAAAGTGACTGATGTTTTCACAAGGGCATTTAGCATTATGCAGATGAAACCTCTGGCTCATAATGGATGTCTGCCAGTCCAAGACTGATCTAAATGTTTTATTAATCTGTGAGGAAGGAGGTTGAATAGACTGGTAGTAAGCACTCAGTTGTTTAGCTTTCACTAGTTTTTGTTTCAGCGGAGTGAGATAAAGTTTAGTTTCAGAATGCTTCATTAAGATTTACATTCCTGCCTTTAAACTCCAAAGTGACTCGAGACCTAGCCACAAGTCAGCGTGACCTACTTCTGTCACAGCTGCCATTTTAGTGTAAATGTAGGAAATGTCCAGTCACCTAAAGAACAACTACAATAGAAACCCACAGAAAAGCGGTGTTATTGGGCCATCATGGCGTCGGGAATGCTCACACTGCTAGTGCTGCCCACAGAGGGAAAAGATGCTTTTCACCTAAGACTAACCACGAAGTGACTGTTTACTTCATGAGGCCCAAAAAAGAAAACGGAACTTTTGTTCTCTGGCAGGCCCTGAGAAAGGTAAGTCTAATCAGTCACAACAGACTGTGCCTCTAAAATGGTGCTTTCTTGCAGATGCCTTGTGGATCACAGGGGCCTATTGTGAAGAGAGAAAAAGAAAGTCTTGAGGCAGGCACCAGGCAACATGGCAAGAAGGAAACACTTCAACAAGGGTCTTTTAATTTTTATATAACTCAACCAGAAGCATATTTTATAGCCACCTTATAAGAGTCAGGCCCCATTCTGACTGCAGACTTTGTGCAGTGCTCTGGGAGCTGCTGCTGGGGAAAGCCAAAGACTGTCACTCACTGTGAAGACGTACCAAGGGGTGGCTTGGAGTCAAGGAGTCTTGTTCATTTCCTCATATGGCTGGCAAGACGATTCTGTTTTATTATAAAGCTTCTTTTGGCTATTAGCCTTTAGGGAAATCATCCCCTAACCTCTGCCCACCCTTAGCAACACTTTAAGCCACGACCACCTTTGCATCCAGAGCCCTGGTTGTATCCAAATGGTTTGGGAGATGGTTCAGAAAGTTTTTTCAGAGATGTTCGAGAACATTGAATCACTTTTTTCTTTTTGGCAGAAGTTGAGCGCTTTTGCTTCACTTCTTCTTTAAGTGGAAATTTTGCTTGTCCTGGAGGTGGACTACTTCATCTAGGCAGAACAGGACGTATCAGGTTCACAAGCATGAGTGAAGAAGATGCCCTGAAGAAGATGCCCTGAGACAGTGGTTTGGTAGCTGTGCTACCGGGACCAGTGCAGCCAAGCACATCTCTCTGAATTTGGTTCTTAAAGAGCTTCCAAGCCAATCAGTTTGGGACTATTGTGTTATATTGCCATGTCTAGATTAGAATTGTGGGAGGCTTCAATATCTAGCAAAGGGATTTTTTTTTCAAACTTTCATTAGCAATGAAACTTTTATTTTTGGGGTGCGTGGTCTGGGAATAGAACCTGGGTCTCCCGCATGGAAGGCAAGCATTCTACCACTGAACCACCTGTGTACCGCACCTTTTTTTTTTTAATGAAAGAGATCTTAACAGACAGCTCAGTGTAATAAAGCAGATCGGGTAAGTGAGAGTGGAAGATCCAAGGACCTTACTTGTTTGTGCTTTCTCTGACAGGCTCCCCACTTTTAGCATTCCCAGCGTGTTCCTCTGTAACCCTTACAGCTTCTTAAAACATGCCTTGCAAACCTCCATCTAATCTCTGGCTCTCAAATGAACAGACGTGAAAACTGAAACCCAGGGAGGTTCAGAGTTGTCCAGGATCACGGTGGGGGTAGTGGCAGAGCACTGACTTATAAACCAGGTGTTCTAGTTTGCTAGCTTCCAGAATGCAATAGACCAGAAGCAGAATGGCTTTTAAAAAGCAGAATTTAATAAGTTGCTAGGTTACACTTCTGAGGCCGAGAGAATGTCCCAATTAAAACAAGTCTATAGAAATCAAAGGTATCCAGAGAAAGATACCTTGGTTCAAGAAGACAGATGAAGTTCAGGGTTTCTCTCTCAGCTGGAAGGGCACATGGCAAACATGGTGGTGTCTGCTGGCTTTCTCATGGCTCTACAAAAAAGGGACTCTCTCCAAAATGTTTCTTCTTTTAAAGGATTCCAATAAGCAACTCCACCTTCAATGTGTGGAGACACACCTCCATGGAAATCATCTAATCAAAAGTTACCACCCACAATTGGGTGGGTCACTCTCCATGGAAACAATCGAAATGCTACCACCCAGCAATACTGAATGAGGATTAAAGTCCATGGCTTTTCTGGGGTCCATCACAGAGTCATACTGGCACACCAGGGTTTCTGGTCTCCTGTTTAATACTCCGTATAGTTCCACCTCACTGTCATCAGCGTTAAAGCTTAACAGGTGCTGAGAGGGGCTGATGTGCCAGGTAGGACCCTATTCGGATGGGAGGGATGGTGGCTGTGTCAGCTGGTAAAGTCTGTGGCCCAGGGTAGAGCCTCAGCATTTTCATTCTACAGAGTCAGTCTGGTTGGTGAATTCGCTCATGCTATTCAAACTCAGATGAGACTGATTGATGAGTGATTTACCAATGCAAATTTACAGTAGAATATATGCTTTTCCAGAGCATTTACTTTTCCTTTTCTGCTTGCTTAACTTCTAGCCCTGATGGAGTAGTCAGATGCACAAAAGATTTCCTTTTCAGTTTGCTCGGCTCTGGCCTCTACGTAGCTCTCTGTTTTTTTTTTTAAACTTTTTTTTTTAATTAAAAAAAAATTAACAAAAAAACATTAAGATATCATTCCATTCTACATATACAATCAGTAATTCTTAATATTATCACATAGTTGCATATTCATCATTTCTTAGAACATTTGCATCATTTTAGAAAAAGAAATAAAAAGACAACAGAAAAAGAAATAAAATGATAATAGAGAAAAAAAGATTATACATACCATACCCCTTACCCCTTGCTTTCATTTACCACTAG
>PVIY010037086.1:0-24945 GCA_004026745.1 Myrmecophaga tridactyla
CCCCCAATTTATTGACAGATTTCCACCTTAAGTCATAAATTATAATACAGCATTGCTCAGGAGTGGTCAGCTGAGGGCAATCTCATGATTTTGTGTGATAATCTCTCTCTATGAAGCCACTTTTCAAGAGGTGAGGGCAATTTGCTCAGGGATAGGCAGTGAGAGCCTTTTGTGGCTATTCATCCTACTCTTGTTAAAAAAAAAAATCTAAAAAACACTAGCACTTTTCCTACCTTTGTGACAGTATAATAAATACAAATTAGTATTACTTTGATGCTACAGTGCCTCAGGGTCTTTCTGACTATGTGATCCTGTTGCTTAACACTAAAGACTCAGATTTTGAAGCTTGAAGGAGACTGAGCTAAAGAGATTCTCATCAGAATCCTCCCCAGAAGCTGTTCCCCCCACCCCCAAATAAATGTCCAATAAAATGTTTCCTTGTGATTTCAAGATACCTTTTATCTTAGAAGCAGAAGAAAAAAATGTTCAAACTGAACTGAAAGGTCTAGTTAATTTTGCTTTAATATGAATTAAGGACGGTATAATACATCTTCCATTAGTCTTTTGTCATATACTTTCCTAACTTCTCTACCTCCATTCACTCTTTCTCTGCCTTCACTGAACCTCCCACCTGGAAGTGTGCACCGCTCCAGTAATCCAGCTATACTTTTATTTTATAAATAATCACTCTGCCCCTTATTTTGAAGTTTTTTTGTTTGTTTGTTTGTTTTTTACTTCCATTGCCTCTACTTCTATACGCCTTGAGGGAAAACATGCCACCTTTGTAGCCTCCAACTACTAAGTACAGTGCCCTGCACCAAGAAGTTGTGCAAGTGTTGGAGAAGAGTTAGTATGTGAATAGTAGAATTGAATGAATGAAATAAGTGAATGAGTAGATGTGTTGAGGGAAGAAATAGAAGGCGAGCAGAAGAGAGCTGCTAAGTGTCTTTTTGTATTGGCTGAATGGGATAAATCCAAGGTACTCAATAGAATAATAGTTAAATATACATGAATTAATAATCCAATAGATAGACATAGATGAATAAATAAGTGAGTAAATTTCTTGAGAGTGGAGGAAGAAAAAGAAGGGGAACAGGAGAGAGACAGCTGCGCAACGCATTTTGGTGGCAGAGTGATTTAGACAAATTTAAAGCTAAAAGACACTAGGCAGCAGATTCAGATAAAATAAAGACACTACTTCTCCTTTTAAATATATCATTTTTCCTGCCAGAAGATCATGTAGCTTTCAGGGAAATTGAAAAGGGAATAAAAGTAACATTTTTAAAGAAGTAGAAATTGTTTTGCATACATGATCTTCTTTAGCTTTTGCAATACCCCTATGGACCTGATAAATACAGTAGCAGAGCAAAAGCTTGGAAACCTGTCAACCTCACACAGTGAGAAGACTCAAGCCCTGGTCGCTTTCTCTGCACAATCTTCCTACTGCACCATGTTTGTTCCTGTCGCTTCACAATGGTTGAGTCCTTGGGTTGCCCTAGTCTAGGAATTTGAGGAAGAATCAGGTGAGTTTAAATGTAATGAGAAGCCTGGCTTGGAGGAAATGGGATGAATGTTGCTAAATATGAAAGAGAAAGTCTGATTTGGGGGTTGGAGAAAAATAGGACCCAGCTGGATTGGATTTTGTTTTTAAATTTATTTGAAAGACTAAAGGAAAGACCTAGCATTTAAAATCTACTGATAAAACCAAAAGAAGTTAAATGTGTACACTGGAAATGAAAGTGAAAGCTAAATTTATCCTACACTTGCAGCAGTGCCTTTTGGTGCCCTGCACCACATCCCTTCAGCCTCTTGCTGATTTGATTTCAGGCAAAGCAGCAGTCAAGTTGGCAGCTCAGATACAGCCTGATGGTCCCCTCCTCGAGCAGGGCCATACCCAAGAAGTGCAGGCAGTGCCAGGGCAGTGGAGAGAAGGGGTGAATCAAACACATGGATAAATTCTGAACTTCCTTTCTTTTCCACAGAGATTCTGGGAGGCATCTGTTGCATCACCCTCCACCTCCGCACCCCCTCCATGCTGCTCTGAGCAAGAACCGTGACTGAGAGCATCCACGTTGGCATTTCCTCCCTCACTGCTCGTTCTCCCTCTCTCTCACTTCCAAATAAACCCTCTTACCCAGGACCTTGTCTCAGGTTCTGCTTTCAAAGAAACCCAAACTCAGACAGCATATATAAAGCAATTTATCATTTTACATGCAATTACTCAAGCATTATAACAACGCTGTGAGGTAGGTAGTATCAACTGACCATGAAGAAGTTCAGAGAGATGAAGTGACTTGAACAAGTTTACAAAGCTATTAAAGTGTGAAATTAAGTCACAAGTCCAGACTTTCCAACTCCAAGGATAGGTGTCTTTGCATTACCCTATAGCTGCCTTAAGTCCATGATGCCCACAGGTCAGGGGTCAGTGGTCTGCTACCAACCCTGAGAATAGTACAATGGGCAATGGTTGCAAATTGCCAAACAAACAAATGACCAAACTCCTATGGAGACAGGTTGTAAAGAAGCAACATAGGTCTCTAAGGGCAACCAGACAGTTCCCCACTGGGAACCACGAGGGCTTTCAGTAGGGTGAGGCTATTATCATTCATAAAGAAATGAGGTCCATTCATAACAGAAGCCAAGGCATGGTCCATCCAAGTATCATGGTATTAAGCCAAGGCCTGATACCTGAAGCCCCTTCAGGCTCTATGTTTCCAAATAACTACTGTATTCCAGATGGAGAGCTGTTTTTTTTTTTTTTTTAAGATATAAAAATATAGTTTTTGGGCTTTAAGAACACCCCAAGAGAAAGAGTGCTGTAAAGACATTTCCAGATGAATCCCCATGTTTGCCGCATTCCCTTCTCACAATAGAAAGAACTGAATATAAGAACAGGAAAGGTGTGATATTTACAGCTCAACTCCTTGGGGTAGTAATTGCAAAGTTCTCAGTTTATGGGCTCCATGCCTTTAGCTGATCACACACTGTGGCCAGAGGCAGTGGTCACAAAGAATAGTCTATCATACAGCTGAACTCTAATCCTCTTAACAGTTGGTTCATGCAATTTGTGGACCCAGGAGGCAGGATTAGCAGAACTATCACTTTGTTTTGATCCTAGTTCACTAAGATAATGGTCCTTCTCCCTCTCAATATAATACATATGTAGGTTCGAAAACATGAAAAATTATAGGACTCTAACTCAATAGAAATAACATCTCTTTATAGAGCCCACTAAAATAAAACTTGCAAGACAAGGACATGAGAGAAAAACTTAAAACCAGAGAGCATTGACATATATAAATTGATAGTGTTTTAATTCAAATGTATTTGATTCCCCTTAAGTAAGGAGCAACTGGCTCCTAATGTAACAAAACATGTCAACCTTGGCAAGCTACCTTGGCGAACACAGCTAACTTTCACGTACTGTCTTTAGACCTTTCTGCAACAGTTTAGGTGCAGAATGGATGCAAACTCCAGACTACTGCCTGCTTTATCCATGCATCTTGCATTCTTCGTTAAGGTAAGCACCTCAACAGAAGGAATCCCTTCCAATTGAAAAGGACAAACTCACTATCCCTCTTTCAGACTGTATAAAGCAAGATCAGTTTAATTTTAAAAGTCAGGATCTACTATGTAGTATGCATTGTGCAAGTTTCTGGGGATGCAAAGATTTAAAAGACATGATCACTGTTACCAGAGAGCTCACAGTCTACTGGAGAAGACAACAAATAAAAACCAACCATGTAAGAAAAGTGGGTAAAGAGGTATGCATTAGGTGTCCTGCTGGTGGGGTACTTGGTCATTGTGGAAGTCTGTGTCACAAACCATGCTTTTTTTCTTGCAGGGCTCTATGACTGCATATAACAGAGATCAAGACTTCATTTCTATATGCGCAACTCTAAATAGCACTGTTTTTGGCATGCACAGTGAATTTTTAAAGTTGAAGACTGAATGAATGAATTTCTTCTTTTCATACTGTGTTTGATTCTAAACTAAAAGCCAATATGTATATTGTACTTACTGTTTACCAGGCACCATTCTGAGTGCTTTACATACATCAACTTATTAATACTCTCATCATTCCCATAAGATAGTTGTGATTGAATGTATTATTTGATCACAATATTTACTGCCCCTTCCTGCCAGACTCCCATATTTTTTTGAGGACTTATATTTCCTGCTTCATTATGTCAGGCATTTCTGTGTGACTTGCTTTATATCCAAGGAAATGTGAGCAGAGGTGTGTTGGGCCAGTTAGAAGGTTTAAAAGCTGTCTCATGTTTCTACCAGCTCCCTTTTCCCTTTGTCACAAACCAGGGAGGGGGGCTGCTTCTTCAGCCAAAGCCCCAAAATGAAGATGACGTGGAACAGATAGACCATTAATGTGAGAAATGAAGCTTTCCTCTTTTAAGTTGACTATGATTGCGGGGAGGTATTTATTACCACAGCATCTATGAACCTTATCTGATTAATACATATTTCTTATTAATATCCCCACTTTACACTTGCAGAATCTGAGTGAGAGAGAAGTTCAGTCAATTGCCCAAGTGTCTAGTAAGGTAAGTGGCAGTGCTGGGATCTGAACCGGGGTAGCTCAGTTCTGTTCTGTTCTAACTACTGTACTCTATTGCCTCTACCAGCCAAGGGATGCACCAAGGACAGCTAAAAGATGCAAAGAGGAATCCTCATGGTGGAAAATTCTGCCCATCCCATACAGGATGATGAATATATCAATGTATACAATGGATTTCCCTTTAATTTCTCAGTGGATAGACAAGAAAGAAAGGCAAAGAGAAAAAGAAAGCAAAATAAAACGGAGAAGAGGGAAAATATACAGAAAATGACAAGGGAGAAAACAAATTAAAAGAAACCTCAATATTTGTCAAATTGCTCAGAGGCAAATCTCTCCTCTGAAACAATAAAACTCTTAACATTTTTATCTTTGAAATGCTGCCAGAACATAGAACAAATGAAAGTACATGGAAGCATGCATTTTGGAAATTATTTGCTACTTTTTCCCACTTCAGTAAAATAAACTTCTCTGTTTGGGGTCTATATAGGATGACAAATGGCACATCCCACCCTTTAGGCGTGGGTGGGAGTATCATCTCTATTAATGCAACAATCCTGTCATTTTAACGTTCAGATTTTTCTGCTTTTAAGATGTAATGTAGGCCAGTGGTTCTCACATTTTAAACTTCACAAGAAGCATCTGTGGATAGTGTTAAGAATTCAGATTCTAGGGTTCCATGCTCATGTTTCTCAATTGGAAGATCTGGGGTGGGGTCTGTAAAAGGGCATGTTAACAAGATCTCAGTTGTTCCTGATGTGACCCTCAGACAATAGTTTGGTAAAATGGAGAATGAATTACTGAAATAAATTCTGTGCCCATCCACCTGGTGGGATGAGCTTCCCATGTCCAGCAAGTAGAATCCAAGTATGACTCCTAGTTGAGTGCTCTTTTGTACTGCAAGCTGTTGCCACAATTCTGCTGGAGACTTTTAAAGCCCTTGTGTTTTTGTAACCAGAAGTAAAAAATATCACTTCTAGATAATTTTGTTCTGCATTCCCAGATGAAATCAAGAGCTGTAGAGGCTCCATTCAATTAGCAAATAGTCTCTCATAGATTCCCAAAAATTGACACCTGGAATTCCAGACTTGACCAATTCCTTCTCTTTTATTGTTAATCCCGCTTCCTTTCCAACCCAGCCTGTGATTCACAGGGAAACCCTCAACCTTCTCTTTCACTACTTGCCTTTCCCTTGCCCTGTGACTCCCTGGTCAGCATCTGTCATGTTTATTTCATGCTGTTTCGAACTGATTCTTCACTCATCCATATCCCTAACTACATAGAGGACACCTTGAAAGCTGGGACTAAAACGTCCATCTCTGAATCTGTATAGTCAGAGGATGCTTATTGAATGAATGAATGAAATCCCTTCCTCACACCCAAAACTGAACCCAAAGCTTTGCTTCTACTGACTAAATTCTCATCTGACTTTCCGGTTCCCATTTTTTCTCCATTCCTTGGAATTTTGTTCAAACAATTATCTCCCCTCTCTCTCTTCTACCTTCAAACTTTTCCTTTCCATTAGCTCTTTCCTTCAGTCCTCTCAAATTTCACCTTTCAAAGAGTCCTCTTGTGACCCTGCTTCTTCCTCTTGCTCTTTTCATCCACCTTGATACTTGCTGAAAGAGTAGCCCATTCTAGAGTGTTCATCCTCTCAGACTCCTTTGATCCCTCAGTAACTGGTGCTTAGTTGTAATTCCTGCCTCCTGAACTCTCCCCACCAATCGCTTGGCAGTTTTGTACGTTCACTGACAATGAGCAAATTGTCAAGTCCAATGGCAATTTGCCAGTTTATTTTATCACCATTAAACTTCACTAAACACTCCCATCTTCAATGATATGACTCTCTTTTGGGGTCCCCACATATACAAACACCGATGTTCAACTCCCCTCACTCCGGCCTCTTTTTCTGTTCATTATTTAATTCATGGTATTCCCCAAAGTTCCAACCTCTTTCTTCTTTCCCCCATACAGCTATTGTTCCCTGAATGCCTATCATATGATTTCAATGATAACACAATTTTTGGCTTGACTTTCCCCAATCTTCATTCCTTTCCTCAGCAACCTTTCCCTATTTTAATTTTTCTCTCATTAAATTCTCTCCCAGATAGCTCTTAATCCCTAATCTGTCTCTCCTCCACTATCTCTGTTAAGGTCATCACCATCCAGTTCTTCAAGCCATGAACCTGGCAGTCATCTTGGAGTCTCCTTTCCCTTTCACCTCCAGTATGCAAACATCCTACCAAGGCAGAAAGTTCTACTTCCTTACAATTGCTTGAATCTGTTCTCTCCACTCAGCCCCACTCCCACTGCACTTATTCTCGTCTTCCTTTATGCTCACTTTGACTACTGGCTTTAGCTTTGGCTTTGTGGCTAGTGGACTATGGGATGCCTCTTCCTGGACAAACACCCACATTTGGCTCCAGAGCCCGAGCTCTGAAACACTGTTCTAATGCCCGTCCCACCCCCCCTGCCCCACCTCACCCTGATCAATCTATGAAGATAACATACTGATTGAACCTGAGTTGGTCCTTGTGGCCAAGATACAACTACTTCATTCCCCCTACTCTCTGGTTCAGAAGCAAGTTTTTTCAGATTTTCTAAGACTGTAATTATACTTCCCTTCTGCACCTCTTTTACTAATGATGTGTGTTTTAGAACACTAAGAACTTAAATAGGATACCTCCAAACCTGAGACGTCAGAGGGGCCCTCAGGAGAAAGGCTGCAGGGAACCAGGAGGAAGGATAAGATGTGAAATCACTGCTTCAACTTTGCAGTGGGGCTGAACAGTTCATCCTTAACCACACTGCAGAGTGAGCATTATAATCCCATTTTATGGTTGATGAAAACAAGAAACAGGAATATTAAATTATCTTGGCCAAGGACAAAGAGCTAGCAGTTAGGTCCAAAGCCAGATTTATTTGAGCACCAATCCATTAAAGTGCCTCTGGGTGGATGATGAATAAAAAGGTGGGGACAAGGCTTCAGACCAGGGTTGCTTCGTGTGAGAGCAGGAGTGGAAGTTTGGGGAAAGCAGCCAGGGAAAGGAACTGCACGCACTGCTTAGAATGATGCTCAGGCTGGGTGTGAATAGATACCAGGTGAGGAGAAAGGGGTCCCAGCAGGCCCTCCACCATGCTGCTGGGGAGGGGCATTGGATAGCTTGAGTCTACATTGACCCAGGCCTGCCTGTACTGTCCATGAGAACTCGATGTCCCTCAATCAAACTCAAGGCTCATCCTGGCCTCAAACCTGACTTTCTATTTCTCAGTGCTTTTCAGGTGGTGCTGGTTGCAAACTCCACCTGGATAGAGACTGTATCTGTCTTTTTCAGGTTCTAGTCCAATACTTAGGCATGGTAGTTACTTAGTGTGTGTCTGTATGAATATATACAAATGCAGCTATGATCCATGACATTCAAATTGTGAATCAAACAACATCCTCTAACAGGGAAACAGGGAGAAAGTGTTGTTAGGGGTTTATTACATCTAATTATCCTGTTTGAGGCAACATATGCTCCTACGAAATCATAATCCTACTTTCCATTTGTGTGTTGCTATGATCTGATCTGGTGCCTTTGGGATTAGAAGAGAAACAAGATCTGATATGCAGCATGGCACACAGTAGACTCCCAATAGATTAGCACCACTTGTTGTTATTTCTAATTTATAAAAACATATTTAAGTGATCAAAAAAACTAGCAGTAGGAGTGAGTGGTAGTTTGAAAGAAAGTTCAGAGTAAATAAAGGGAAATAGAATTTTAGAATGGAAAGTATAAAAATCCCCCATACTCTGAGAACAGATATCCACCCAATGGTTGCATAATTTATTATTACTTATTAACTCAATTAATAACTTATGAAATACTACTGCTCATTTACAACAGAGTAAGCTTTGGCTCATGGTTGAGTATAAAAGGAAGAAGATATCATGATCCCTGGATGAATGTTGCTTAGAGTCCAATAGGCAATTATGTGAAACATAATACAATGTTTTAAGTGCTCTAATGCTAGGATGGACTTTTTAGACTATAGATTAGAAACATAGGGAGAGAACCAAAGAATTTGTGAGTGTACAGGTGTGTACATGTGTGTGTGTGTGTGTGTACATATATGTTCATGCATGTGCCTTTTGGTCTGGGTTTGGGATTGAGATGGTAGTAGTATTCAGGTAAGGCTTCTTAGAGAAGGCAAAACTGCTGCTTCTTAAAGGAGGAGTGGGATCTAATGCTCCAGGTAAACCAGAGATGGAAGGATATTGTATATCATGTTTAGAGATGAGAGAGCTTGGAAAAACCAGAAAATGAGGAGTAGTTCTATGGGTTAAAAAAGTGGAGAGAATTTTTATGGGAGGTAGGAGAGGAGTCTAAAGAGGTAGTCAGGAAAGACTGAAGTAGCTTTACACTGGGCTAAGGATTTTGTATGTTATCTTCAAGGCCAAACAGAACCCTTGAAATATCTTAAACAGGGTGTAACATGTTTTCTGTATTATTTATGATTATCCAATTCTGATATAAAAAACAATAAAAACAAATAGGATAACTAAAAGTCATAGGACGTGTTAAGTATAGAGAGCAAGGGGGGATCCTGTGAGACCTGTTAGACAGTGAAAATAAATGGAGCACATGTATCTTGAACAAAGATAAAAAAGGATAGAGCAGATGAGTCACTTGCCCATGGAGAGGAATTGAAATGCTAAATACATCTTAAATGTTCATAAATCTCAGACCATGTTAGCACCAGTTTAATAACTAGACCTTCCCTAAATTGGTCAATCCATGGTTGACCTCCATTCTGGCACCATTCTAGCCAATAAATGCTTAAGGTACAGATAAAACCTATAGCAAGTATGTAATGGCTCCAGGTGCCTCCCAGCCCCTGTGCTCCCTTTCTTACCTCCACCACCCGTCCCTATAATCACCCCATCATCAGGGAAGGCTGATGTGGCAGAAAGAGGACAAGGCATACGAATATTGTGTAAGTAAGTGGGCAGGGAGGTGGTCCTTACCTGCTTGCTCTCTGTCCTATGTGTCTTCATCTGTCCCATTTCCTTTCCTTGGCTTCTCTCTGTGTTTTAAATTGATTAAATGAACCATGGAATTATACATCTTAATTTTCTCTGTCAGCCTTCCTATTCCATAACCTCTGGGTCAGACAAGCTACCATTACCTACAGGTGATTTCTCAAATGACACAGGAAAGTGATAAAATCAGATTATTGTTTTAGAAAAATCACTCTGGCCCTTCAAGTATGAAGTTTAGTAGGTTGAGGAGTGGAGCTGGAGACAGAGAGACCAGCTCCTGTCTTTCCCAGACAAAGAAATATGATGCATATTTCCCAAAAAAAGTTTAGACAGGGATGAGAAACTCTAGGTACACAGGTGAAAATGTCCTGAAGAACTGAATGCTTCACTGTTAAACCAAAGTAAACTCAAGCCTTAAAACTCCACAAAGTCAATACAAAAACTACTTAGAGGAAAAAAAAAAAAAAAAATATATATATATATACAGCTAAAGTCAAATAAAGAAAGGCTTAGATTCCTCCACATCCACCCAGGATTATCCACCCTTCTTGGTGCAGTGATGGTGTGAGGAGAGCTTGCTGAGATAATGGCCCATCAGAATTACAGCACAGCTCCATAAGCTCTCATGTGGGCCAGCAGGGTGTCTGGTAGAATCCAAAACTTGCACAGTAAAATTCACCTGGTGAAGGAAATAGCTGGAATGATCGTTCAAATGCCTCATAACACGTTCTCAGTCAGCAGGGTGTGAGAAAGTATGTTGGATTTTGAACTAGCCGGACCCGGCTCCAAATTCATGCTCCAGCACTCACTAGCTGTGCGACCTGGGACAAGCACCTTTATATCCCTCAGCCTCAGTCTCTAATAAAAATAACAATTGTGGGGATGCAAGGGTAGTTCAGTGGTAGAATTGTTGCCTGCCATGCGGGAGACCCGGGATCGATTCCCAGCCCATGCACTTCCTCAAACAAACAAGCAAACAAACAAACAGAAAACCCCAAACAAACAAAAACTTTAAAAAATGGTGCTGCAATAAGGAGATACTCACATGGAAAAAGAATGAAATGTGACCCCCGCCATACTGCATGCAAAAAAATATTGCTTTTATCAAGAGTTTATAGAGAAGGACAAATGAGATAATATAGGGAATGTATTCAACACAGGCCTGGCATGGTTGAGACTCCTTGAAACATTTCAACCTTCTATGTTCAATTCCATGTAGGTTAGCATATAAATAATTGGCAAATACCTTAAATATTCTAACAGCCTACCTCAAAGTCAGTAATAATTGCTTAACTGAATGTGACTGTAGTATTTTCTATTTCTTCTGTCTCCAGTTTATATAGTTAATGATATATTTCTTTAAACAACCTACAATACTGGTATGCTGCTAAGGAAATTTTCCTAGAGATAAGCAAGCTCAGTGTCAGGTAATTTGGATTTTTTGCAGTAGAGTTTTGGAGAAACTCCTGTACATTCTTGTCTGAAAGGAATGTTGCTCAGCTATGAGCTTTGAGATGTCTTAACAGCTTACTTCCTGTAGCACAGAATTCGACCTTAAGGCCACTGTATGAAGTCAGTATCATTTTTATGGACCTAAAAGAGAAAGAATTTCCTAGTGATATTTCCCATTCCAAAGCCTGACATGCTCTTATAAAAACCTATTTCTCTTTCTAATTTTTTTCTTGCACTTCTTTTTAAAAGTTAAGTTTTATAATCTCAATAAAATGCACTATTACTGCTAGATTTTGAAATAGGTAACATGAATTTTGGAGGGCATGGTAGGTTGAATTATGTACCCCACTTCTGGTACCAAAAGCTGTCGTAGTTTCATGGATGCTAAAACAAATATCATGTAATGGGTTGGCTTTAAAACAGCAAAACAGGACCTGGAAGAGGAAGGAGAAGATGCTGCCATGTACATTGCCACATGACAAAAAAGCCAAGGAACCCCAGAGATTGCTAACCAGCCAGAAGATACTGACCCCAGGAGAAAGCAGGTCTCCTAGTCTCTGAAGCTATGAGCCATTAAATTCCTGTTGATAAACCAACTACTTATATGTACTTTAGCAGAAGAGAAACTAAGGCATTATATGTCATTTATCTTATCAGCTGGGAAACTAAGATGAGGCCAAATCATACAAAATGCAATTCAGAAGGGTAATTTACCAAAACAAGGAATTTGAGCAGCCCTATTTGTCTTTAATAGAAGACTATTTTATTAAATGAGCCCTGCTGATTCAAAGAGGCATGCCGTGCTTCAGGAAGAAGCATCTTTTAACAGCAGAGACACTACCTACAGCAAGGATAGGGTAGCTAAATTATTACAAATATCGATATACAGTCTTAATCAAAATAGGCACCCAAAAATATGTATAGAGTTAATCTATTAAATGGAGGTCAAAAACCCATAGAGAATTTATAAAGTGCCTTGAATATGATCAGGTTCAGCTTTACTGTGTCTTAGATAAGGGACCAAAGGTAGAAAAATGTTAAGGATACGACCAAATTCTTAGAACTTGTCACAGAATGGGAAACTGTGACTTGGGAAATCACTTCTGTCATATCTCTGCAAATCACAGGACACTCCTCAGACTAACTGAGGCGAAGCCTGTGGGAATCTCTGATGGTGAATGGTATCTATAATTTTAAAAAACAAGGTATGATTGACATAACCTGCACATATTTAAGAGGTACAGTCTGGTAGGCTTTGATGTGTGTTTACACCCATGAAACCATCAACATAACCAAGATTATGAACACATCCATCACACTCAAAAGTTTTCTTGTGCCCCTTGATAATCCCTTCCTCACACCACTCATCCTCCCCAGGCCACTACAGATGAGTTTGCAACTTCTAGAATCATATATACACAGAACAATACAGTATGTACTCTTTTCCTGTTCTGACTCCTTTTATTGCGAGATTCATTCACATTGTTGCATTTACCAGTAGTTCCTTCTTTTTCTACTGCTGAGTAGTGGACAAGATATAGTTTATCTCCTCACCTGTCAGTGGACAGTCACATTGTTTCCAATCTGAGACTATTACACATCAGGCCATGATGAATGTTGGTAATTGTACATTGTACTTGTACATTCATTTATGTACAAGTCTTTGGGTGGCATGTGCTTAAACTTCTCTTTATTCTTACTGCTTTAATCCATAAATCCCAGTTTTCTTTCTCTCCTTTAATCCCAAAGACAGGGCTTCAGCTTTGGCCATTGTCAGTAACTAGATACATCAGCAGGGTGGCCAAGAGGCCACCATCGAGAGCCTTTGAGGACTTCCCCAGCTACAGGTGAGAGCTTGAGAGAAGCTGGAAGGTCTGCACTGGGGACCACAGGGAGAATCTTGTCCTTGGAATATTACTATTGCCCCCTGTTACCATGTTCTAAGATGTACCGTTTGTTCAATAATAATGCCCGTTCTAATGAATATAGTTAGCAATCAGATCTCATGATCCCCTCACTAGGAGGTGTGAAACCTCTTGAAAGACTGCAATAACTATACCGTGGTCATAGTATTACAATGAACATATATCGAATATATTGAATGTCAGCAGTATGCAATTCAGTGTATGACCACACATAATTTATAATCAAATAGGGGAGATGGACAGGCCTATGGAAAATAATATGAAAATGCCAAATGAAGCAACTTCTATAATAGAAATCAAATAAAATATTCTGAGGACTCATACCAAAAGGGGTCACAAGGGGGTTTTTTATGGGGATCATGGAGGAAGTATGTCCTAGCACTTATCATGCTGTAAATACAGTTATTCCCATTTCACAGATGAAGAAAATGAACCACAGAGGAGTTAAATGAATCACCCAATATTTCATGACTGTACTATTTCAGAGGCAGGATTTGAACTCCAAGATGGTAAATATTTTTTGTTGGTGGGCCATACTGTCTCCGCTGCAACTACTTGGTACTGCTGTTGTAATATGAAAGTGTTCATAGAATACACATTAAGTATATCAGTATAGCTGTGTTCTAACAAAAGTTTATTTACAAAAAAGACGTGCTGGCCCATGTTTGGTCAAGGACCATAATTTGCTGACCCCTGGTCCAGTTCTAGAGTCTATCTGCTTAACCTCTGGGCTATCCCACCTCTGGTAGATGATATTACAGAGAAATGGTGGAAGATGGAAATCATGGAGACGGTGTTAGTATATGTTTGGGAGAGAGGGAATGCAGGTTGTAAAGTGAGACCTAAGGTAGTAAACATAATGCACTGCATATCGTGCTAAGGAATTGCACATTATTCTGTGAGCAATGGAAAACCCGTGGAAAGCTGAATAAAAAAATAAAAAGAGTATGAGGTGAATTAGAAGAGTAGAATAGGCAGACTAGAGAGAAAACATTGAACATTTTTGGAAACAGGCAAATAGATCCTGCATTTAAAATGCTCAATAGCAGAGACAAATGAATTAAAGATATGAATTGGAGAATTAACGAGATGACCAGCTGGAGGACACGGGTGGGAAAAGGCATAATTTGAGGTTACGTCTGGATTTCCACAACATATTATTTGATCTGACCCCTTCTGTTAGATGGACTCAAGAGAAGGATGACCTGAGTTTAGAAGGACCACTGAGCTCTCTTTTGGACAACCTGAGTTTGAGATGTTGGTCATTGGAAAGGTGGCCCTAATATACTAGAAGGTAAAGCAGATTTAGGCTGCATATATTCATATACAATATCCACAACCCTTTGAGTCAGAAGAATTGTGTGTTCAATCATTGCTGTCACCTACAAACTGTCATGGCCTTCCAGTGACATCATGATCTGTGCCTAATGACGTCATAGAAACAGTGCTTGGTTTTAGGCACATTCTAGTCATAGCTCCGAGTCAGAAACTAAAGTGGCTGACCCACTGCTCCCACATATTTGGGAGCCACTTGCTTAGTCCTAGGGAGCCCAGGGAAGCTCATGGAAGTGAGTCAACGTTTGAGCCCATGGTCTCTTTACTTAGCAGGAGGGAGACGTGCTGTGTGCTGAGGGACCTGGGGTAAAGGCAATCATAGAAGGGATGGAGTCATGAAACTGCCAAGGCGTGTTCTCCCCAGAAACATCTTTGAATGGAACAGGATGGGGGTGGGCTCAAAATGCTTTAAAGCAAGATGTGTGCAAGGCTGCCCCATGGGCTCTCTTCATCCGAGCCCTCTTCCTGGTCATGCTTATGCTTCAGATTTAAAAAAGGGGCCTGAGCTTGATGTATGGTCTGGGAAACAAACAGGTACCTTACTCTAACGAAAGTTAGGAGAGGAAAGCTCTCTTTTGCATTTAAAGATACGTCATGGCATTTAAAGAATAAACCTTATTAGAAATAGACTCCAAGCCAATGATAAATTTAGCAAGGTCTAACTTTCCAGAGCCAGTAGTTCAGAATTTTTTTGGTTTTGGTTTATTGTTTCTTGTGCTCTGCTGCCCTCTTGTGTTCTGTTCTCAGATCGCACTTGATTTAAAAGGCCATATAGACTCAAAGTAAGCTCAAATATTAGTGACCTTTCTTTTGATAGCATTGAGTGACCAATATCATATCCCACTGGTCCCAATATATTCCAAGATACATGTTTCCATATCAACAGTATTTGTTTAAAAAAAGTTGAAGACACTCCCAATGTTTAGAACATTCCCTAGCATAAAATAGATGGTCAAAAAATGTCCAATGATTGAAGCCCTTTTGGCCACAGAATTAAATAAGGCAGTCTATTGTGTCTTTTCAACATTCTATTAAAGCAAATTTATAGGAAATAATCAAATTACTTTGTATTTCAGATTATTATATTGCTTTATATAATACATATATGAATACATATCCATATATACATTCATAAATATATTATGGATTATTTTATTGCTTTATAAACTACCATAACAACTATAAAATAAGAGTCTACCATTTATTCTTTCATGTGTTTCTTCATTTAGATATTTATTGTCTTCAAACTATGACATTCTGAGTTAAGTACCACGAAATCCAAAAAGGAAGACTTCGTTCTGCCCTTGAGAAATGCACAGCTTCGTGATCAAGACAGAAAAACAATGCCACCATTGCAGTCCAAAGCGGTACCCACTTTATTCGAGATCTACATAGGGCATCATCAGATCACAAAGGAAGGGACAGATAATTGAAACTGGAATTATTTTATGTCAAATATTGCAAACCCAGTAATTACCTGTGAGCTGTCTTTTCTCCCACTCACCCACCCACCTGGATTTTGAGTCCCCAAAGGACTAGTTGGTATCACATATTTGTACAACCCAGCAACTCCAAGAACTGTGACTAGCACACAGAAGTTACCTCCATTTTTTTATTGATTCACTGAACCCTTCTTAGATTTGTTTCTATCCTATCTAACATTAAGAAAATATAATGCTGAAAGGAATATGTCAAAACTTCCCCTCCATTCTACTAACAGTTAAGGATTAATAGCATTCTATGCTGCCTGTCTTGGTCCATGCATCATATCTAAATTGCTACAACCTGACACCAACCACTTCCCAGCCATGTTTCACACATACGTCCACTCCTTTTCCATGACATCAAGAACTTTGCCCAACGCCCAGTTGCCATACATCTGTACTGTCACAGTATTCCTTTTACAAGAGTTGTATTGTCCTGCAATTTTGCAGTGATGCTCTGACTCCATATCCACTACTCCATCATTCCATTATTCAACCTCTCCTTCAATACTTTTCTAGATCAAACACAAAGATCTGGCCATTTTCAAACAGGACCTGGGGCTAACATCAAAGGTACTACAGTAACCTCCTTGAGTCTGACACTTGTCTTACTTTTGTTCTCTAGCATCCAGCTCAGAAAAATAGGGGTTGAAAAATATTATTGAATTTGACCTGAACCAAATGCTAACTGCAAGCTCCTCCATCAGCCAATGCTATAGGGCCCACGTTCTCCCATTTCTACCTAATCCCACCCTCAAAATTTCCTTCTGCATCCAAGAATTAGCTTGTGAATAACAGTGTCCGTGGAACAATATCCCATCCCATATTTGCAATATTACATTCCTTCCCTCCTGTGAATTGTAACTCAACACCAGCTCCTTCGGAGTATTTTCACCAAGATAGCATGGTCTACAGCAGAGAGGACAGTTTTCTCAAAGTCGAACACTGAGCCAGGGTGCTAATTCCACTTCTACCCCCTCAGCTAAGGGATTTAATGCTAAATATCAGATTCTCGAGGCCCCAAACTGTGAAATGGGACTAGTAATACCCACAGCCCAAAAGCTTTTGGAGTTCCAATGACATTTCATGAGAACAAGTGTTCAATAAATGCTGGTCTCTTGTCTACTTCCACCCTGACTAATCTTGCTCATTTTCTTTTCTAAAAATCATAAAATCATATAATTACTGCATGTAAATTGATTACATCTTTGCTTTTAAAGTTAATTTTAAAAATTATTTTCTCATGTCTTATTTTGTCTCCTAAGGAAAGAGGCCATTTCTTATTTCTGGCAGGATGCTAATTAATATTTTAGATAGTAAGATGCTTTTGATTTTTTTATACCACTATCCCCACTAAACAGCCTACTCCTCAAATCCTCCTTTGCAACCCCAAGGTCTTGAATTTTTGAAAGATAATCTCAGTAGTCTTACATATAACCTGATCAGTCACAAGTCTTGAACTAATTTTTCCTTACATTGGAGGACACCTAAGTTTTTTAAAAAAAAGACATTTCAAGTTTTGAATCAATGAGAGGGTAAAAGGCAAGACTGTATATCATTCCTGATCACAATTCTTTCATCTTATCCCCTTGATCTTGCTTAGGAAAATAACATTTTTTCTTTTCCTATTTTAAATAGTAGGTAATGCAGTTGTCTTTCTCTTCCTTTTACACTGAAATTATGTGTGTATGAATTATCCCAGTTTCATATTATTTTCTGTATAATAAACAAAAAGAAAATTCTAACTGCCACATGCCCTGCAGCTCTGTGAGCAGATACAGACAAGTGTTAGGGTTTCTCGCTCTAAGGGGCTAGAATACAATGAGAGCAAGTCTCGCCATCCTTTTCCGCCAGTCACCTGTACTGCCTGGGGTGATGGAATGAGCCAGGGAGAAAGAAAATTTTGGCTCAAATGCTTGCTCCCCACTTAGCAGTGGATGTGTTCTTTGAGCCTCAGACCTCCTCTGCAAAGCTACCACCACTGCAGATTAAGTATGCCAAAATCTCCTTCCTTCAGTCTTCCCCTCCTGAGCCTAAATCAATGGTTTGCCTTCTTGGTGACGTTTGTACCGCAATTTATCTCTTTATCTGTCCTTCCCTTCCACCAGACTTGAGGGCAGGCATCAAGTCATATACAGAGTGTTTGGGGCACAATAGTTACTGAACAAATGCTTGTTAGAATGTTCCTTCCTAACGCACTACAATACACTTAGAAGCACTACTGACTGAATTTTTCAAAATTTTAACAAAACTCTAGAAAGCCATTTACTGATCACCTTAATGTGGCAGGAAAATGAATTTTAACATTAGCCCATCCTAGGGCGGCCCACAGTGGCTCAGCAGGCAGAGGTCTCACCTGCCATGCCGGAGACCCGGGTTCGATTCCTGGTGCCTGCCCATGCAACAAAATAAATAAATAATAATATTAGCCCATCCTATTTCCATTTCATAATGCTCTGTCTCAATGCCCATGTCAGATTGTCCATCAAGGTAAGGGAAGCTGGCTTTTTTTCCTACCAGATTTGTCCTTTCTAAACTTCTACATAGTTATAGGTATGTGATTTTTAGACCAGGAGAAGTTTCTAGAACTTTAAAGAGTTTAAATGGGTCTGAGAAAGCTACCAGAACCTTAAAATCCAATAGTTATCTACAGCTGTTCATACCATCTGCTTAGAAATTTGCAGCAGTCTGTTATTAATATTAGTAACAACAATACTACTACTTCTAACGATGCTGATGAAAGTTAATACTTACAATGAATGCACTAGACACAGTGCCAAGCACTTTACTTATATTATTTAAGCATCACAAAAATATCATGTAGCTATTAATCACAATACTTTCTCTAGAGATGAGGAAATTGAAGCAGTGAGATAGTTAATCATCTATTTAAGTTTAAAAACTATAAGTAATAGAGCCAGAATTTGCCATGAAGCAGTCCTGTTCTAAGGTCTATGCCTGTGTTTGCCTGGGGTCTCCCTAAAAGCAGACCCTGGGACGAGGACTGAGGTGCAGATGGTTTATTTGGCAGGTGTGGGGGAGTGAGACAAGGGAGGGAGGAGCCCAGGTTAATGACCAGGTTATTGCTGTGGGGCCACTGGGATAAGACCCCATGAGGGACCCTCTGAGAATCGTCTCCCCAAGGACCAAGGAAGCTGGGGTATTTATTTAGCAATTCCAGTGCTCATGTATCCACCAATTTGGTCCTCCTTTCTGGGACTTTGACCTGTCTTGAGTAGGGCCAGGCAGATCCCCCCAGCCAGAGAATGCCCTCAGAAAGGCAGATTGGCTTGGAACCTGTCATCCATTTGAAAACTGTCCTGGTGTCCTGGTCTGACAACCTCCAGGCAGGCTGAGGGAATACATACAGTCGGCACCAGGCATGACACTCTATTATCAGGGGAACCCCACAAAGATGAGCGACGGCAAGCTGACGTTTGCATTCACCAAAGAATTAACTTGGTTTCCCTGAGTACGGAATGGTCAGTAGGGAATAGTGAATGAAAAGATAAGTACAGAGAATTCTGGCATCTCTCAAGCCTCGCCACCGTGGATCTCCTTAGTAACAGTGTCAACATTTTGTTTGAAGCTTAATGTAGTCACTGAATGCCACACACATCCACATCACTTTCCAACCCTCCTGAACTTTATAGAACACCTGCTGTCAATATATTATTTCATTTAATCACGAACACTGAATTATAAGTACAAAAATGCATCCCAAAGCCAAACAGAAATGCTTTATGGATTACCCAATCTTGTGCTTAAATGGTGTTGATAATGAAACCTTGCATGAGACACAATAAAAACCCCATGCTTAAACCCTCTGCTGGGATCTCAAATCAATCCCACTGCTAAAATAAATGACTCCACAGCAGAATTTGGGATGCTGCTAAATAAATCATCTCACTGAAGAAAATGCACTTGGAGAAAACCTTCCCAGTGCCTTCATCTCCTGAACTTTAATTAGCTTGACACGGTGCTTTGTGTTGCGTGGCTAATATGGGAGCGCCACATAGAAGATGCGTGTGTTCATTTTCCTCAAGTATGGAAAAGACACAAAAGGTGAAAGCTTATGCCAAATGGCTTAGGCACTAGGTAGCAAGGCTACTTTCTCCCTCCAATACCTGTTCTTTTCCACAGATGTTGACCTTTCAGCAAATGGCAAAACAATGATTCTAAGTGGAGAGTCATGCTTCTAGAGACCAAAGAAATACTACTCTAAGCTTACAAATTAAGTTTAAAATTTGTAAGAGAGAAATTAAGTTCCTAAATTCCTAGCTCTAGGAATCACAAATTATATTCTTTAGGAAATCTTATATGTGGAATATAGACAGCCGAGTTAAATAAAAACTGTTTTAAGGTACTTTAAGGTACTGTTTAAGGTACTTAATTGACCTTCGAGAAGAAAAGTGAGAGGAATCTGGATTCGATAGCTACACTCTTAGATGTTACTCCATATAGGGTCAAATGCCAAAAGACAAGCTTGATCACTGGGCCAAGCATGCTCCTGCTTGGCTGCTAGTAAGTAGCATGTCCATTGTCTTGCACCCTCCTCTCTCTCTCTCTCTCTCCTTATCTGGGTGTTTATTTATTTTCAAAATTTTAACCACTGTATAAGCATATTGTGATATTTCCCCAGACAATCATGTTTTCCTTGGGCAAGTTCTCAAAGACATAAAGACCTTAGAAAAGGATTTTCAAACTTCTGAATTGTAAAGTTATGCTGTCTCAAAAGTCCTCTCCACCCAGCAATAGCTGATGGGTATGACTGCACTGCTCTAGTCACTGTTTTATTTTTTTCTCTCTTCATTATCAGGTTCACTGCTTCAATTTAACCTTCATTAGACTATTTAATAGATTTCTTGTTTTCGGTTTCTTTCTAAGAAGCTTCCTGCTGATGTCCCTCTCCCCATAACATCCTGCCCTAACTACTAAGGATATGTTACTCTCCCTTAAACCCTGCTACCATCTTGTTATTTATTCACTTGAAACTGTTAATGTATTCTACAGGTGATAAACTTTTTAAAACATTAAAGAACGCTCAATTATGAAAACCATGTTCCTTTGCAGTCCACATCTCTTCTTTAAACATGAACTATATGAACTGTGCTTCCACAGATTTGTAGCATTTGCAGTCTTCCAAACACCTCTCTATCTTTGCACCTCTGTTGCAGACATCCCCACCAACTAGACTGCTTTTCCCCCACCAAATTAAGGTTGATTTCTCTCTGCCATCCATAGGAAAGGGTACGGAAGCTCACTTTGTCACTGTGCGTGGCACTGTGTCTTTCAAGTATCATACATATCTGATTTCTACAGAAGTCTGTCTTTTTCAGGTTAGGATACAGAATTTCAGAGAAGTTAAGTAATGTGTTTATCAGTTGCTTTCTAGGTCCGACAGGTGGTAAAGCCAGGAATGTAAATTGAGCTGGAATTCTATTCCATTTCTAAAATCATGACCTTTCTTCCATCTACCCCACACCTTGGATGACAGCTTTTTCAATCCTGTCCACCATTTGTCCTCACAAGCTCACTATTTTCCCTTTCACCCCGTGCCCTGCATACACAGACCCTCAATGCACATCTCTTTTAGAATATTTTAAACCCTCACATATTAGGATGATTTTCCCTTCTAGAAGGAAGACCCCTGGACCTAGAGACCATCTGGATTCATACTTTCCACCATCTAAAGACTGAGCCCAGTCTCGTAAAACTACAAGGGAGGAGGTTCAATGTAGTGGAATAAAGCACAGGTTGGGTCAGAAGGCTTATGTTCAAATGCTATTTTTTGCACTTACTAGCTGTCCAAACTTGGGATTCACCACCTTCCTCTGTTCAATGGAGATACGTGAATTTTCACAACATGAAAATTGAATGAGACTATACAGTCCCAGACATAGACCAATAATAGCTAATATTAATTGAGCACCCTGGGTGAGCTAGGCAATCTTGCCTATTAAGTTCCTATGAAGTAAGAACTACTATAATATTAATCTTGGAGATGTGGAAACAGAGGCATAGAAAGCTTTAGGGAAACTGCATGTAATTTGTAAGCAACAAAGGTTGAATACAGATTCAGAGATTGTGGTCAAGAGCCCAAACTCTCCACACAGTAGTAAATCATAGTAAATACTGTGTAGGGTAATAGCTGCTGAAGCTATTTCAGCTGTGCTCGGTCTTCACCCCTTCCCTGTGCCCCCCAGTTTTCCACTTGGCTGCGCAGTTTGCCACTGTCACTGCTCTTTCAAGTTCCAGGAGAGGGATTCTGGCCATTTTTGCTCTTAGGGAAGCCTCTTCCCCTCAGCCTTGCTGTGTCCATGTTACTGAATGGTCTGGGACATGGTGGGAACCCAGCGACAATCGTCCTTACTGCCAGGGACTATGCGGTGTTGGCAGAAGCATTTTGAGGGAGCTGGACTGTGCAGTCAGTGAAGAAAGGGACTGAGTCTACCCTGTCGACCAGCACTTAACAGGGTACTTGGCACATAGTCATTGCTCACAAAAAATGTTTTCAATGAATACAAGTGAGTACATATCAGAAAGGGCGCTCGACTTGGAGTCAGAGAGACCTGGGTTCAAAGCTTTTCCACTTACTAATTCTGTGATCTTGGGAAAGGTACTTAGTCCTTTTCAGCCCAAGTTTGTCAACTACCAAATGAGAATAATAGCAATTGTAATAATTATAATCTTGCACATTTATTGAAAACTCATTATGTAAATAGAACATTTCGAAGACCTTTACGTGGTGTAATCATCCCATTAATCTTCCCAACAATTCATAATGTAGGGATTATTATTATGCCCTTTTCAGATATGAAGAAACTGAGATTTACGGAATATTTTTAACTTCCTTATCACACAGCTAGTAAGTGAAGCAATCTGTGCTAGGAACAGTGATGCTATGTCGCCCTCCTTGGAGGGCTTTTCTGCGGACCAGCTTAGTTCTTAGACTGATACGGTCCCTTTCAAAGACAATATTTTAATATGGGAGGTCAGTTTAAGGTCATCTTGCAGGATTGCACCAAGCTCCTTTCTCAACTGTGACCAGCTTGCACCTTGCAAAGGGGACAGCCATGGTCCAGATTATAAGGAAAAAAATTTGAACCATAACATTTAATAATTAAGTTTGTACATGCTTTTATTTTTCCAGTTTTGCACATGTATAAATCATTTTCCCATCTTTGGGTAGGTTTTGAATGGCTCTCTGGAAAGTACATTCCTGCAGGGCTAAAATGGAAACTTTTCTTTCTTTCATACAGTGTGCATACAAGAAGTACATAATAAATGTTCTCAAGGCTTGAATGCATCTCCAGGTAGACATCCTCTCTTACTGGAAATCACAGTTGAAAATACCTGATTTTATAGCTTTCCTGATATAAACTCTCTTAGAGGTTTAACAATTGATTTCTAGACAAGACTCACAGTTTGTGGGGATATTATCTCAGTTTGTTAGAATTTTTCCTCATTTCAAAACAACCTAGGAGATCCAGAAATGACATAGAGATTGCCACAATCCTCAAATGAGCCAGCTGATTGCAAGCACACTTAACCTCTCTGTCAACTGAAATCCATGTTTAAAATACCCAGAGTCTTCTTGTTTGGTAAAGGTTGCTATCTAAATTTAAAGGGTGAAGCTTCACCAAAGGGTTTATCTTCTGTAATACCCAAGCTCGACTCTGCAGCTCTTGAAAAAGAGCATGCCTATTCCTCTGCAGAAAGTTGACGAGGAATCAGAGACATGCGCCTTGATCGGCAAATGGGCCAGGTCAGCAGGGCTGCTATATTTACAAGAAAAGAGAGAGGCTGGATATCCACAATAAATGTAGCTTATGTTGAAAGCTGGGCTCCAGAAGCATTACAGAATCCTGGAGGTACTGTGAGTTGAAAATTCCACAAAAGGGTAAGTGATCAGTTTAACACAGAGATTGAGAGAAAATATTAGAATTTTCCAGAAGCCAATCAGGACATTCAAAAATAATAATAATATGTCTATAGTTTCTTGAGTTCAGGCTTCCTTATCAGCTGCAAATAAGATGCCATGCAATTTATTTTTTATTATAGTTTCATTTATTTGTAGAAGATACATGCATGTTAATACAGAACTAACTAAAAACACTAAGTTTTGTAAGAGAGTCCTGTTACCCCACTAGCATCAGCTTTAAAGATATTTTCAAAGGTCCAATATACTCCACTGAAAATTCTGGTGGCATGTCGAAGTGACATTCTAGCTGAGCATGTCCTTCATATCAACTACTATGAGTGCTGGGCTGGTACTACAAACAGGACTACGCTTTCTTGTCTAGAATCCCCTCTCTGGAAAATTCTTATTAGCTCCCTGTTCCTAAGAAATTTTCCTATTTCTAAGGATCATTTTAAAATAAGCTGTTAGAACTCAGGCAATCCCTTTTGAACTTTCATATAAGCAATGTCAAAATTGCACAAGTGTTATTTTTGTGTGTGTTGTGTGTGTGTTTTCACTTACAGCATTACCTTAAGTTCTGTTCTCCAGCCTGAAATCATTTTAAGTTCAAATCTTTAGATTCCATAGAATAGCATACTGTTCTGCTTTACACAGTTTTTCTTGAAATTTAATACAAAATTAATGGCTTGAAAAATTTAAAACAGGTATTAAGAAGGTAGTTTGTTATCTTCAGGAAGATGAAGCAATAAGCACTTGAGCAAGCACAGCTGGTTTCACTACCATTCTTTCTATTCTTACAATAGACCATGAAGGAGGGCGGCATCTCAGGGGTTATATCCTCAGGCTCTGGGGGATTCTCAATGTGTATGAGCTTGGGGATGTCCCTTATCCTCAATGAACACCATTTTCTTCATTTAAAAAAAAAAGAAACTGGTAATAATATTTATTTTCTATGGTTATTTGCGTGGTTAAATAAGGTGCATAAAAATTACTCATAAAAACAGGTACATATTAAGCCCATGGTAATTGTTAGCTATCACATCACATACATAAAAAAAGTTTAATAAGACATCTGAAAAAAACTCCCTTAGAGTATCCTTGCTGAAATGTGGGGACAATTAGATAGCTAAGCAATGGGGTCAAAGAAGAAAATCCAAAAGGAGTTGGTTAATACATCAATGTCAGTCAGGTCACAACATTATAGAAATGCCTCTACTACATACTTATATACT
>PVIY010037087.1:0-24953 GCA_004026745.1 Myrmecophaga tridactyla
AAAAATCAAATCAACAAATTGATGGAAGATATGGCAAAAGAGATGAAGGACATAAAGAAGACATTGGGTGAACATAAGGAAGAACTCAAAAGTTTGAAAACACAAATCTCAGAACTTATGGAAATGAAAGGCACAATTAAAGACAAAAAAACAATGGAGACATACAACACAGATTCAAAGAAGTAGAAGAAAGGATTAGTAAACTAGAGGACAGGACATCTGAAGTCCTACACACAAAAGAACAGATACGGAAAAGAATGGGAAAAAAAGGAGCAGCATCTCAGGGAACTGAATGGCAACATGAAGTGTATTAATATAAATTTATGGGTGCCCCAGAAGGATAAGAAAAGGGAAAGGGGGAAGAAAGACTAATTAAGGAAATAATCACTGAAAATTTCCCATCTCTTATGAAAGACATAAAATTACAGATCCAAGAAGCACAGCATAACCAAGACAGAATAGATCCAAATAGACCTAATCCAAGACACTTACTAATCAGATTGTCAGATGTCAAAGACAAGGAGAGAATTTTGAAAGCAGCAAGAAAAAAGCAATCCGTCACATACAAGGGAGTCTCTATGAGACTGTGTGGATTTCTCAGCAGAAATCATGGAGGCAAGAAGGCAATGTTATGATATATTTAGGATTCTGAAAGAGAAAAACTGCCAATTAAGAAATCTATACCCAGCAACACTGCCCATTAGAAATGAAGAGGAGATTAAAATATTTTCAGGCAAACAGAGACTAAGAGAATTTGTGACTAAGAGAGCGGTTCTACAAGAAATACTAAAGAAAGCACTACAGACGGATAGGTAAAGAAAGGATAGAGAGGTCTGGGGAAGAGTAGAGAAATGAAGACTATCAGTAAAGGTAAAAAGAAGGAAAAAAATAAGATATGATATATATGATGGTTAGGTTCTGGTGTCAACAAGTGATGATGCCCAGTTGTCTGGTCAAGCAAGTACTGACCTGACTATTGCTGCAAGGATGTTTCATGGCTGGTTGATAAACTAGAAGGCTGGTGTATTAAATCATCAGTCAGTTGGTTGCATCTGTGACTGATTACATCTGCAAGTAACTAAGGCAGGTCACCCACCAATGAGATAATTCAATCAGTTGAAGACTTGAGGAAGAAGAGAGACTTTTCCACTGCTTCTTCAGCCAGCAAGCCTCTCCTGTGGAGTTCATAAAGATCCTTTATCAGAGCTGCCAGCTTCACAACCTGCCCTGTGGATTTTGGACTCTTCTATTCCCATGGTTATGTGAGACACTTTTATAAGTCTCATATTTACTGATATCTCCTGTTGGTTCTATTTCTCTAGAGAACTCTGACTTAGTACTGAGAGTGGTTCTTGAGAAGCAAAATCTTAAAAATGGGTTTTTATAGTTGGATTTCTACTTTGATTAGACTCAGAGGCACTAATGACTCTGTTTCCAATAATCAAGATGTCACTGACAGTCCATGGGGTGCATTGGCAAGAGAGATCCTCAAAACAACACCATTAGATACTGCTAATTATATGCTTATATGAGAGAAGGCTCTGGGTGGGTCTGGTTTTTTGTTTGTTTGTTTGTTTGTTTTGACACCTTTAGAGAGTTTTGTGGAATTAAGAGGTATAATGATGTTGGCTGGTTGTTGTTAGATATGCTAGATATGGTGATGAGGGAAAGGGATGAGCTGAAGGCTTCAAATTTTCAACTTAAGCACCAAATGAATGATATAAAAGTTTCCATGTTTGCCCTGAAAGAAAATCTTACTTCCTGTGGTTGCAGAGTTCAGATCTCTGAAAACTGGACATGGAGCCCCACTGTGTGAGTAGCAGATTTACAATATAAACTAAAACTTCAACTTTTCAGGGTGTCCGATGCTAGCGTAAGGACTTTATTGGGAAAAACTGAGATCCTGAAATGTGGGATGGAGATATATGGCTGGATGATAATGGCAATGGGGAGATGGACTCCACCAATTCTGTTGTGCTTTGACTAGATAGACCTGTAGTGGACTACTTTGAAGAAAGAACTTCCTGACTTCCAGCCTGCCCCTGAGGAAACAGTTTTCCAGCCTCCAGTCTGCCTAGAGGAATCTGCCATCCAACCTCCACCTAACTAGATTAACACTTCAAAGCCTGCTAACCCTGTAACCACCTCCCATGGGGAAACAGCCCTCACTCCTCTGTCTGGAACAATCAATCCTATTTCACCAGATGAAACTATAATGTAAGTCCTGAGGCATTTGGCTTGAAAGACACTTCTATTTCTTTTTATGACCCACCCCCAGTACACCTCTTTTCTTCAAGACCTATAACTAGGCTAAAGTCCAAACAGGCCCCAGATGGTGAGATACACCCTGAGAGAACCTCTTCTGTTGCTCAGACGTGGCCAATATGATGAGCAAACTCACTGCCCTCTCCCTCTCTATGTGAAACATGACTCCCAGGGGTGTGGATCTTCCTGGCAATGTGGGACAGAAATCCTAAAATGAGCTGGGACTCAGCATCAAGAGATTGAGAAAACCTTCTTGACCAAAAGGGGGAAAAGTGAAATGAGACAAAATAAAGTGTCCATGGCTGAGAGATTCCAAACAGAATCAAGAGGTTATCCTGGAAGACATCCTTATGCATTATATAGATATCACCTGTTTAGTTAAGGTGTAATGGGGAGACTGGAGGGAACTGCCTGAAAATGTAGAGCTGTGCTCCAGTAGCCATGTTCCTTGAAGATGATTGTATAATGATATAGCTTTTGCATGTGACTGTGTGGTTGTGAAAACCTTGTGTCTGATGCTACTTTTATCTACCTTACCAACAGATGAGTACAACATATGGGTTAAAAATAAATAAATAACAGGGGGGACAAATGTTAAAATAAATTTAGTAGATTGACATGCTAGTGATCAATGAGAGGGAGAGGTAAGGGGTATGGTATGTATGAATTTTTTTTTCTTTTTATTTCTTTTTCTGAATTGATGCAAATGTTCTAAGAAATGATCATGATGATGAATATGCAACTATATGATGATATTGTGGGTTATTGATTATATAACAGGAATGGAATAATCATATGGTAAGAATGTTTGTGTTTGTATGTGGTTATGTTTCATAAGTAAATAAAAAATAAAATAAAATAAAAAGGTGAGGTACAAAGTATGACCTATAAGGAGGTATGCTATACTTCAAAACAACTGCTTGAGTTTTCCCATCTATTTAGACAGAAATCAGGAGAATATGTGTGGGTATGAATAATAAAGGTGTGAGATAATGGTGGACGGAAAATAAAGTTGGATCAAGCTGAATTTATTGATATGAGCCCACTAAGCAGAGATTTTGCATTCAATATTGTAGCTTGAAGGGTTAGAAAGGGCATTAACATTTTGTTTGGATCAAAATGTGCCTGACATTACCTGAGAACCAAATGCCAGTACTGCTCTAGTATAATGTAGATGAGGGGATCCAAAGGCTTAGAGAGATGGGAATGTTAGAGTGGATTTATCATGAAAGACCTGCTCACACAACCCAGGAATGTCCAGAGGACACATCTTTCACTAGAACCTTGAGAAATAAATTCATGAGACTAACTCCATCATCCCTGGTGAGCGCTGTAGTTGCCCTTCTCGATAGGTCAGCTATTACTATGGGAACTGCTTTCACTGAGCTGGAATCCTTAAACACAGTGGGGATGATTGGATCCTGAGTTGGTAGAAGCCATGTGATCACAGTTAATCAATATAGACAAGGTAGGTATGGTCATCATAATGGACAGCAGACTCAAAGCACAGTCAAAATAATCTCACTTACAGACTTGTGGCACTGGCTAGTAGATTATGGGGTACCTAGAAGAAAAACAGATGGGCAGTCTACTAAATTATTGCTTGAGATGCATAAGCAGAAGAATTCTAGGTCAAGTGAACAGAAGTCTAACTTGAATTACAAAAACAGAGCGTCATGGCCCCTTAATCATTTCCCAGACTTGAGAGAGTTTACAGACCCAGAACCACTCGAATGAGGCAGGGCCAAGTACCCTTGCAGAAAAACCCTCTTCCACTGCCCAAAATTTGCACTATTAGCCTTCCTTTGAGCCTTCCCCAAAGAAATCTATGGCCTTTAACCAGGGTGACTATGCATTGGGGAAAAGGAAATTATCAGATACTTTGGAGATTATTAGACACTGGCTCATAAGTGACACTAATTCCAGGGGACAAAAAATGCCACTGTGGTGCAACAGTTAAAATAGGGGCTTATGGAGGTCAGGTGATCAATGGAGTTTTAGCTCAGGTCCATCTCACAGTGGGTCCAGTGGGGTCCCCAGACCCATTCTATGATCATTTCCCCAGTTTCAGAATTCATAACTTGAATTGACATACTGAGCAACTGGCAGAATCCCCACATTGTTCTCTGACTCATGAAGTGGGGACTACTGTGGTAGGAAAGGCCAAGTGGAAGCCACTAGAATAATCCCTACCTAGCAAAGCAGTGAACCAAAAGCAATACCTTATTCTTGGAGGTATTGCAGAGATTAATGTCACTCAACAACTTGAAGGATGCAGAGGTGGGGATTCCCACCACACCCCCATCCAACTCTATTTGGTCTGTGCAGAAAACAGATGGGACTTGAAGGATGACAGTGTATTACCATAAGCTTAACCAAGTGGTGACTCCAATTGCAGTTGCTGTTCCAGATGTAGTATCATTGCTTGAGCAAATCAATGCATCCCTTAATACCTGGTATGCAGCTATTGATCTGGCTAATGCTTTTTTCTCAACAGTTGTCAGTAAGGACCACCAGAAACATTTTGCATTCAGCTGTCAGTGCCAGCAGTATTCTTTTACTGTCCTAGCTCAGGGGAATACCAACTCTCCAGCCCTATAACAAAATCTCATCTGCAGGGAGCTTGATCATTTCTCCCTCCCACAAGACATCAAATTGGTCCATTATATTGATAATATCATGTTGACTGAACCTAGTGAGCAAGAAGTAGCAACTACTCTTGACTTATTGTTAAGGCAATTGTATGTTAGGGGATGGAAGATAAATCCAACAAAAATACAGGAGACTTCCACCTCAGTGAAATTCCTAAGTGTCCAGTGGTGTAAGGTATGTCAAGATATGCCTTCTAAGGTGAAGGATAAGCTATTGCATCTGCTCCCCCCCACAACCAAAAAGAGGCACAATAACTAGTTGGCCTCTTTGGATTTTGGAGACAACATATTCCTCATTTGGGTGTGCTACTCCAGTCCATTTACCAAGTGACCAGAGAAGCTCCTAGTTTTTAATGGGAACCAGGACAAGAGGAGGCTCTGCAACATGTCTGTGCCAGCTGCTCTGCCACTTGAGCCATATGATACAGCATATCCAGTGGTGCTGGAAGTATCTGCAGCAAATAGAGGTGCTGTCTAAAGCCTTTGGCAGGCTCCTATCAGAGAATCACAATGCAGAACCTTAGGATTTTGGAGCAAAGCCTTACCATCCATTGAAGATAACTACTCTCCTTTTGAGAAACAGCTTTTGGTCTGCTACTGGGCCTTAGTAGAAACTGAAAGTTTAACCATGCGCCACCAAGTTACCATGAGACACGAGTTGCCTATAATGAGCTGGGTATTTTCTTACCCACCAAGCCATAAAGTTGAGTAGTTGTTGCTAATGTTTTGGCTAGATGGTCAGGGGCTTGGAAGGAACATGATTGGAAAATTGGTAACAAAGGATCTGGGGAAGAGGTTTGTGGGTAGACCTTTCTGAGTGGGCACAGAACAGAAAAATATTTCTGTTCCATGTGAATGCTTACCAAAGGGTAACTTTAACAGAGGAAGGTTTTAATGATCAAGTGGATAAAATGACCCATCCTGTGGATACAAGTCATCCTCTTTCCTTTGCCACTCCCGCCATTGCTCAATGGTCTCATGAACAAAGTGGGAATGGTAGTGATGGAGGTTATGCATGAGCTTGGCAATATGGACTTCCATTCACCAGGGCTGACCTGTCTACAGCCACTGTTTAGTGCCCAATCTGCCAGCAGCAGAGACCCACACATCAGTCAGTCCCTGATATGGCAACATCCCCAAGGTGATCAGCCTGCTACCTGGTGTCAGGTTGATTATGTTGGAACATTTCCATCATGAAATGGGTAGTGATTTGTTCTAACTGGAATAGACATGTACTCCAGCTATGGGTTTGCCTTCCCTGCATGGAATGCTTCCATAAAAACTACCAGCTGTGGACTTATGGAATGCCTTATCCACCATCATGGTGCTCAACACAGCATTGCTTCTGGTCAAGGAACCCATTTCACAGCAAATGAAGTGCAGGGATGAGCATATGCTCATGGAATTCTCTGTCTTACCATGTTTCCCATTATCCAGAGGCAGCTGGGTTGATAGAACATTGGAATGGCCTTTTGAAGACGTAATTATAGTGCCAAGTAGGTGGCAATATGTTGTAGTGCTGGGACAGAAGAGGTTCTCTGGGGGTGACTCTTAGGCATAATTATAAGTAGACTTAGCTTTTTTTTTGCAGGAATAAGTTTCAGAGGAGCGAGTCCCAAGATCAAAGTTAGCCCTTGATTTCTTTTGCAACTCAGATGTGGCCTCTCTCTCTAAGCCAATTCACCAGGTGAACTCACTGCCCTCCCCCCTCTGTGGGACATGACTCCCAGGGATGTAAATCTCCCTGGCAATGTGGGACAGAACTCCTGGGATAAGCCAGGCCCCAGTGTCATGGAATTGCCTTCTTAACCAAGTGGGGGAAGAGAGTGTAAATACCCAGGAACAGTACAGAACAACTGCTAGGGTTCAGTGACCCAACACACAGCATACACCAGTCTGGGCAAAATGCACCAGCTGCAACCCCACACAGAACTGTAAGTCCCCCAAACTGCAGAGGCTGGTGCCCAAACCCCACAAGCTGATTCCTGGAAGGGATAGGAAAGAGACTTTATTAGCAGCGAGGGCTTAGTTCAACCAAACTCTGGTGAGGAATTAATTAACAAATTCTGACTACTGAAAATAGGCTACCAGCTCAGATAAATCTCAAATAATATCTAAAGGTACTAGGAGTTTTGGCCCTGACACAGAGATGGCAGGGCTGATGAGAAAAAGAAGAGGCTTTTTGGATCGAACACAGCACAAAATGCTTGAAAAGGGATGGACTTTAAAAAATAATAATAATAAGAGGGGTCACATAGAACCTGGAGATACATAGAGCAATGTACCAATTTAAGCTCTTGATTAACAAACCTGAGGAATGGGAATCCAGCTCTAAAAAGGATTTTTTTTTTTTTTTGCTTTGTTTCTACTACTTAATAACCCATTAGATAGAACTGCAAGGCTTCTCAGGCTCCAAAGTGCCCCAGGCAAGAGTGGAATTAAGCTTGTCTGAATGTCAAAGAGGCTGGTCAGGTGAAAAGAATTAATTCCCTAGAGGCTGTGCTGTCCCCAGGAGAGGAGTCGGGCCCAGCTCAAGTGGAATCCCTCCCTCAAGGAATTCAGACTCCAGAGACTGGAAACTGAAGTAAATACAGCCAGCCTACAACCTCTCCTCTGTCTCAAACATTCCCTCTGCAGGGAAAGTCTGCTGAAGTGAAAGGTACCACATCACTTTATACTGATGGGAAACAGGAAACCACAGGCAGATAAGCACCACATACTGGGCAGGATAGGAACAACGCAGAGTCTAGAGGTTTCATAGGAAAGTCTGTTAACCTGCTGGGTCTCCTTCTCAGGGAAAACTGATGCTGGTGACTCTTTCCTCCTGAGAGGAGGTCAGTCTGGTCTGGGGAAACCTGACTGAGGTCTATAATAAAATGGGGGGCTCCATATAGGCAGGGCAAGAAACAAAAAAAAATAAGAACTGAAAAATTCTGCTCCATTAAACAAAACCTATGCTAGAGGTCTAGAATAAGTCAAACTGAATGTCAAAGAACACATGGAGAATAAAGCCATCCAGCAAGAAAATCCTAGGTAAGAGAGTGAAAACAATCTCCAGAATAGACTAATTGAGGAAATCAAATGCCTATATACCAGCAAAAAATAATGAGTCATGCTAGGAACATTGAAGATATGGCCCATCCAAAGGAACAAACCAACAATTCAAACAAGAAACAGGAGTTGAAACAACTAATTCAGGACATTCAAACAGACATGGAAAATCTCATCAAAAATCAAACCACTTGTAGGAAGCTTTGAAATTGGGAACAATAAGGTCTCCAAGTTCATTCTTCTTTTGCAGTGTTAGTTTGGCTATTGAGGACCCCTTGATGTTCCCTATGAATTTGAAGATTGGTTTGTCCATTTCTATAAAAAAGGTTGCTTAGATTTTGATAGGTATTGTGTTGACTTAGTAGACTGCTTTGGGAAGTATTGCCATATTAATAATATTAAATCTTCCTATCCATGAACACATGACACCCTACCATTATGATTGAAATTTGTTTGGGTTTTCCATCTCTTCTTTTAGATCTTTCATTCATTTGTCAAATTTCCTATATTGTGTTTCTGGTACTTTTATTATAAAAAATGAATTTTTAAATTTTTTACCAAGTTTTCAATCACTTTTACTGTTTGAAAAACTGGAAGCTGATGGGACAGAGTGCTACAAACTTGTACAAATGGCAAGAGAAAACAGAAAAGGGGGAAGATAAAATTCCTTGTAAATATTACCAATCTGAAAGTTAATCCATGTTAATTGTACACCATACTCAACAGCTGGAACCGTTAGTCATACACCTTGTTTCCTGCCCCACTGGACATCTTATCTAAGGACATTACACAAATCATTTGTTGGCATTATGATTTAGAACACCAGCAGGGAAGCATGCATAAAAAATGTTTCTCCCATTAAAAAAAAAACAACAACAAATTGAAGGAGGGTATAAAGAAGACAAAAGGCGAACAAAAAGAAGAAATCAAAAGTCTGAAAAAACAAATCATAAAACTTACAGGAATGAAAGGCACAGTAGAATCCAACAATGGATAGGCATACAACATTAAATTTGAAGAGACAGAAGAAAGGATTAGTAAACTAGAGGGCTGGAAATCTGAAATCCAACACACAAAAGAAAATATAGTGAAAAGAATGGAAAAATATGAGCAGGGACACAGGGAGTTGAATGACAACATGAAGTGCACAAATATACACATTGTGGGTATCCCAGAAGAGAAGAGAAGGGAAAAGGAGGAGAAAGACTAATAGAGGAAATTTTCACTGAAAATTCCCCATCTCTTATGAGAGACATAAAGTTACAGATCAAAGAAGTGCAGCACACCCCAAACAACACTGATCAAAATGGACATACTCCACAACACTTACTAATCAGACTTTCAGGTATCAAAGAGAAAGAGAGAATTTTGAAAGCAGCAAGAGAAAAGCAATCCATCACATACAAGGGAAGTCCAATAAAACTATTTGTGGATTTCTCAGCAGAAACCATGGAAGTGAGAAGACAGTGTTATGATATATTTAAGATCATAAAAGAGAAAACTGCCAATCAAGAATTCTATATCCAATAAAGTTGTCCTTCAAAAATGAGGGGGAGATTAAAACATTTTCAGACAAACAATCACTGAGAGAATTTGTGACCAAGAGACCGGATCTGCAAGAAATACTAAAGGGAGGACAACAGGCAGATAGGAAAAGACAGGAGAGAGAAGTGTTGAGAAGAGTGTAAAAACAAAGACTATCAGTAAAGGTAAAAAGAGAAAAAAAGTTGATACGACATATAAAATCCAATAGGCAAAATAGAAAAAAGTACTGCCTTTACAGTAATAACACTAAATATTAATGGATTTAACTCCCCAAATAGAAGATATAAAGTGGCAGAATGGATTAAAAAACAGGACCCAACTATATGCTGTCAACAGGAGACTCATTTTAGACCCAAGGATGTACATAGGTTGAAAGTGAAAGGTTGGGAAAAAATATCTCATGCAGCAACAATCAGAAAAGAGCAGGAGTAGCTACATTAATAATCCAACAAATTAGACTTCAAATGTAAAATAATTAAAAGAGACAAAGAAAAACACTATGTATTGGGTGGGCCATGGTGGCTCAGTGGCAAGAATGATTGCCTGCCATGCCAGAGGACCCGGGTTCGATTCCCGGTGCCTGCCCATGTTAAAAAAAAAAAAAGACACTATGTATTGATAAAAGGAACAATTCAACAAGAAGACATAACAATCATAAATATTTATGCACCAAGTCACAGTACTCCAAAATGCACAAGGCAAACACTGAAAAAAAGAAATAGACTCCTCTACCATAATAGTTGGAGACTTAAATTCCCCACTCTCATCAATGGATAGAACACATAGACAGAAGATCAATAAAGAAACAGAGAATTTAAATAATGCAATGAATGAACTAGACTTAACAGACATTTATAGAACATTATACCCCAACACAGCAGGATACACCTTTTTCTCAAGTGCTCATGGATCATTCTCAAGAATTGACCATATTCTGGGTCACAAAGTAAGTCTCAGTAAATTTTGAAAGACTGAAATCATATAAAACACTTTCTTGGACCATAAAAGAATGAAGTTGGGTGTCACTAGCAGGCAGAGAGCCAGAAAATTCACAGACATATGGAGGCTAAACAACACACTCTTAAACAACCAGTGAGTCAAGAAGAAATTACAAGAGAAATTGGTAAATGAAAATGAAAATGCGGCATATCAAAATATATGGAATGCAGCAAAGGCAGTGCTAAGAGGGAAATTTATTGCCTTAAATGCCTATGTCAAAAAAGTAGAAAGAGGGCAGTGCAACAGTGACTCAGTGGTGTAATTCTTACCTGCCATGCTGGAGAACCAGGTTCAATTCTTGGTGCCTGCCCATTCCAAAAAAAAAAGAAGAAGAAAGAGTAAAAATCGAAGAATTAGCTGTTCACTCAGAAGAACTAGAGAAAAAACAACAAACTAACCCCAAAATAAACAAACAAAAGGAAAGAAATAATGAAGATTAGAGTAGAAATAAATGAAACTGTAAACATGAAAACAATCGAGAAAATCAACAAAAACCAGAAGTTGGTTCCTTGAGAAAATCATTAAAATTGATGGACCCTTAGCAAGGTTGACAAAAAGAAAAACAGAGAGGATGCAAATAAATAAAATCAGAAATGGAAGAGGAGACAAAAACACTGACTCTGCAGAAATAAAGGAGGTAATGAGAAGATACTATGATAATAAACAGACAATGTAGATGAAATGGACAACTTCCTAGGAGGCAAGAAAAAGTCTTGCCTCGAGTCTTCTGGACTCGAGAAGAAATAGATGACCTCAACAAATCAATCACAAGTAAAGAAATTGAATCATCATCAACAAGCTCCAAAAAAAGAAAATTCCAGGACCAGATAGCTTCACGTGTGAAATCTACTAAGCATTCAAGAAAGGATTAGTACCAATCCGACTCAAACTCTTCAAAAAATTTGAAGCAGAGGAAAACCTACCTAACTCATTCTATGAAGCCAACATAACTCTCAAACCAAAGCCAGGAAAAGGTACTACAAGAAAAGAAACTTGCAGACCAATCTCGCTAATGAATGTAGATACAAAAATCCTCAACAAAATTCTTGCAAATTAAGTCCCCTTCGGGGAATGATGAGAAAGGGGGAAAATTCAACTTCCCCAACTTGAATTCTTGATATTCTCACAAGCAGTGTGGACAATCAAAGCTATAGGCTGAGCTCCCAATCTTGGGGTTTGTTCATATGAAATTTAACCCCACAAAGGATAGGTGAAGCCTACTTAAAACTAGGCCTAAGAGTCACCCCCAAGAGAACCTCTTTTGTTGCTTAGATATGGCCTCTCTCTCCAGCCAACACAACAAGCAAACTCAACACCCTCCCCCTGTCTATGTGGGACATGGCTCCTAGGGGTGTGGACCTTCCTGGCAATGTGGGACAGAAATCCTAGAATGAGCTGAGACTCAGCATCAAGGGATTGAGAAAAACCCTAGAATGAGCTGAGACTCAGCATCAGGGGATTGAAAAAACCTTCTTGACCAAAAGGGGGACGAATGAAATGAGACAAAATAAAGTGTCAATGGCTGAGAGATTGCAAACAGAGTCGAGAGGTTATCCTAGAGGAGGTTATTCTTATGCATTAAATAGATATCACCTTGTTAGTCAAGATGTAGTGGAAAGGCTAGAAGGAACTGCTTGAAAATGTGCAGCTGTGTTTCAGTAGCCATGTTTCTTGAAGGTGATTGTATAATGATATAGCTTTCACAGTGTGACTGTGTGATTGTGAAAACCTTGTGTCTGGTGCTCCTTTTATCTACCTTATCAACAGATGAGTAAAACATATGGAATAAAGATGAATAATAGGGGGAACAAATGTTAAAATAAATTTAGAGTGAAATGCTGGTGATCGGTGAGGGGAAGGTGTGGGGGGTATGGTATGTATGAATTTTTTTCTGTTTTCTTTTTCTGAATAGATGCAAATGTTCCAAGAAATGATCATGATGATGAATATGCAACTATGTGATGATATTGTGAATTACTGATTATATATGTAGAACAGAATGATCAAAATTTACAAATGTTTGTGGTGGCTCACTGGTTTTTTGGTATTTAAAAAAATTTTTAATTAACAAAAAAGTTACAAATGTTTGCGTTTGTTTGGTGTTTTGTTGGGTTTTTTTTTAATTTAAAAATTAATAAAAAATAAAATAAAATAAAAATTTAAAAATTCTTGCAAATTGAATCCACCAGCACATTAAAAGAATTATACACCATGACCAAGTGGGATTTATCACAGGTATGCAAGGATAGTTCAACATAAGAAAATCAATTAGTGTAATACACCATATCAACAAATCAAAGCAGAAAAACCACATGATCATCTCGATTGATATAGAAAAGGCATTTGACAAAATTCAACATCCTTTCTTGATGAAAACACTTCAAAGGATAGGAATAGAAGGGAACTTCCTCAACATGATAGAGGGAATATATGAAAAACCCACAGCTAACATCATCCTCAATAGGAAAAGACTGAAAACATTCCCCCAAGATCAGGAACAAGACAAAGATGTCCACTATCACCTTTGTTCTTCAATATTGTGTTGGAAGTTCTAGCCAGAGCAATTAGACAAGAAAAAGAAATATAAGACATCAAAAATTTAAAGGAAGAAGTAAAACTCTCACTGTTTGCAGATGATATGATACTATAAGTGAAAAATCCACAGCAAAACTACTAGAGATAATAAATGAGTACAGCAAAGTGGCAGGATACAAGATCAACACTCAAAAATCTGTAGTGTTTCTATACACTACTAATGAACAATCTGAGGAGGAAATCATGAAAAAAATCCAATTGCAACCAAAAAAATAAAATATTTAGGAATAAATGTAACTAAAGAGACAAAAGACCTACACAGAGAAAACTATAAGAAATTGTTAAAAGAAATCACAGAAGACCTAAATAAATGGAAGGGCATACTGTATTCATGGATTGGAAGACTAAATATAGTTAAGATCTCAATTCTACCTAAATTAATTTACAGATTCAATGCAATATGAATTAAAATCTCAAACACTTACTTTTCAGAAATAGGAAAACCAATAACCAAATTTATCTGGAAAGGCAGGATGCTCCAAATAGCTAAAAGTATCCTGAGAAAGAAAAATGAAGTTGGTGGTCTCACGTGACCTGATTTTAAGGCGTATTACAAAGCTACAGTGATCAAAACAGCATGGTACTGGCATAAAGATAGATATACTGACCAATGGAATCGAATAGAGTGTTCAGATATAGGCCCTCTCATCTATGGACAATTGATCTTTGATAAGGCTGTCAAGCCAACTCACCTAGGACAGAACAGTCTCTCCAATAAATGGCGCCTAGAGAACTGGATATCCATATGCAAAATAATGAAAGAGGACCCATATCTCACATGCTACACAAAAAAAATTAACTCAAAATGGATCAAAGACCGAAACATTAGATCTAAGACCATAAAACTATTAGAAGAAGACATAGGGAAATAATTTATAAATCTTATAATAGGAGGCAGTTTCCTAGACCTTACACCCAAAGCACAAGCACTGAAGAAAGAAATGGGAATTCCTCAAAATTAAATTCTTTTGTGCATCAAAGAACTTCATCAAGAAAATAAAAAGACAGCCTACATAATGGGAGACAATATTTGAAATCATATATCAGATAAAAGTTCTAGTATCCAGGGTGGTTGCCGTGGCTCAGCAGGCAGAGCTCCGACCTGCCATGCTGAAGGTCTGGAGTTCGATACCTGGTGCCTCCTGCCCATATGCAAATTAAAAAAAAAAAAAAGTTCTAGTATCCAGAATATATAAAGAGATTGTTCAACTCAACAGAAAAAAGACAGACAACCCAAATACAAAATGAGCAAAAGACTTGAACAGACACTTCTCAGGAGAGGAAATACAAATGGCCAAAAGGCACATGAAAAGATGCTCAACTTCCCTGGCTATTAGAGAAGTGCATATCAAAACCACAATGAGATATCATCTCACACCCACCAGAATGGCCATTATCAATAAAACAGAAAACAACAAGTGCTGGAGAGGATGTAGAGAAAGAGACACACTTATCCACTGTTGGTGGGAATGTCAAATGGTACAACCACTGTGGAAGGCAGTTTGGCAGTTCCTCAGGAAGCTAAGTATAGAATTGCTATATGACCTGGCAATACCATTGCTGGGTATCTACTCAGAGGACATGAGGGCAGAGACACAAACAGATATTTGCACACCAATGTTTATAGCAGCATTATTTACAATTGCCAAGAGATGGAAACAGCCCGAATGTCCATCAACAGATGAGGGGATAAACAAGCTGTGGTATATACATATGATGGAATATTATGCAGCTGCAAGACAGAAGAAAGTTATGAAGGATGTAACAACTTGGATGGACTTTAGGGACATTATGTTGAGTGAGATTAGTCAGAAACAAAAGCACAAATACTGTATGGCCTCACTGATATGAACTAACATTAATGAATGAACTTGGATAATTTCAGTTAAGAACAGAGGTCATCAGGAGATAGAAAAAGGGTAGGTGTTGGTAAGTGAAACTGAACAGATAGATTGTGTAATGGGACTGATTGTAAAAATTTAGAAATGGATAGCACAATACTACCTAACTGTAATACAATAATGTTAGAACACTGAATGAAGCTGAATGTGAGAATGATAGAGGGAGGAGGTCCAGGGGCACAAATTGAAATCAGAAGGAAAGATATATGATAAAGACTGAGATGTTATAATCTAGGAATGCCTGCAGTGTATAATGATAGTGACTAAATGTACAAATTTAAAAATGTTTTGCATGAGGAAGAACAAAAGAATGTCAATACTGCAGGTGTTGAAAATAGATGGTAATTAGTATTTTAAAACTTTAACTTATGTGTGAGACTAAAGCAAAAATTTATTTGGTACAAAAATTATATTTTGATTAATGCATTTCCTAATATAACTTACATAGGCAGCTTAATTGAACTCCATAAGTACGTGGAACCTTAAATAGGGCATGAGATTTTGGAGCTTTGTCCAGAGTGATGCCTCAATAAATCCCAGAAGGATTTGAATAGTGAATAAAAAAGTATTTGCAAAGTCCCCTTGGGGGAATGATGAGAAAGGGGGGAAAAGTCAACTACCCCAAGTGGAGAATTCTTGATATCCTCGACAAGCAGTGGGGACAACTAATGCAACAGGCTGAGCCCCCAATCTTGGGGGTTGTTCATATGAAACTTAACCCTGCAAAAAATGGGTAAGGCTACTTAAAATTAGCCCTAAGACCAAACAGAGTTGAGAGGTTATCCTGGAGGTTATTCTTACGCATTAAATTGATATCACCTTGTTAGTCAAGATGTAACAGAGAGGCTGGAGGGAACTGCCTGAAAATGTAGAGTTGTGTTCCAGTAGCCATGTTTCTTAAAGATGATTGTATAATGATAAAGCTTTCACAATGTGACTGTGTGGTTGTGAAAACCTTGTGTCTGATGCTCCTTTTATCTACCTTATCGACAGATGAGTAGGACATATGGATTAAAAATAAATAAATAACAGGGGGAACAAATGTTAAAATAGATTTAGTAGATTAAAATGCTAGTGATCAATGAAAGGGAGGGGTAAGGGGTATGGTATTTATGAATTTTTTCCTGTTTTCCTTTTATTTCTTTTTCTGAATTGATACAAATGTTCTAAGAAATTATCATGATGATGAATATACAATTATGTGATGATTTTGTGAGTTATTGATTATATAACAAGAATGGAATGATCATATGGTAAGAATGTGTTCGTATGTGGTTATGTTTCATAAAAACATGATTATGGTGAAGAATACACAACTATGTCATGATATTGTGAGCCACTGATTGTATGCCATGTATGGACTGTACATTTGTGAAGATTTGTCAATAAAAATATTTTTAAAAAACAATTAGGCCTAAAAGTCACCCCCAAGAGAACCTCTTTTGTTGCTCAGATGTGGCCTCTCTCTCTCAGCCAACACGACAAGCAAACTAACTGTCCTCCCCCTCCTCTATGTGCCCTCCCCACCTCCCAGGGGTGTGGACCTTCCTAGCAATGTGGGACAGAAATTCTAGAATGAGCCAGGATTCAGCACCAAGGGATTGAGAAAATCTTCTCAACTGAAAGGGGGAAGAGCGAAATGAGACAAAATAAAGTGTCAATGGCTGAGAGATTCCAAACAGAGTTGAGAGATTATCCTGGAGGTAATCCTTATTCTTATGCATTAAGTAGATATCACCTTTTTAGTTAAGGCATAACAGAGAGGCTGGAGGGAACTGCTTGAAAATGTAGAGCTGTGTTCCAGTAGCCATGTTTCTTGAAGATGATTGTATAATGATATAGCTTTCACAATGTGACTGTGTGATTGTGAAAAAAAAATACATATATATATATATGTATGTATGTATATATATATATACAGCCACTCCTGAGTTATGCAACACTCAACTTTAGGTAAATAGTTCCATAAAACATTAGAAAATTTTGAAGGTGTAGGAGATTTTGTACCACATTGAGAAATGCAAAGAAGTCAAGTATACAAGTGAACACCACAGAGTAAGCACAAGGAGGCAAAGGCCTATCATGGTTAGACTTGCATTGTTTCTGTTCCCATGCAGATTCTCACTGTATCAGCCTGTGTTGTGACACTACTATTTATTTATTACCCATTTTATTATTTTCTAATCATGTCCAAAAGTCGACTAAGTGATAGGAAGAATGCAGGACCAGTTTGTGAGAGTAAGTAAATTTTATAGGAGCATAACATTAAAATTTTAATGAAGGGAAAAAAATACAGCTAACATGATATACCTGATTGTAGCACAATAATGTAAGTACACTGAATAAAGCTGAATGTGAGAATGATAGAGGAAGAAGGCCTGAGACACATATGAACCCAGAGGAAAGATAGATGATCAAGACTGGGATGGTATAATCTAGGAATGCCTTAAGTGTACAATGATAGTGACTAAATGTACAAATTAAAAAATATTTTTGCATGAGGAAGAACAAAGGAGTGTCAATATTGCAGAGTGTTGAAAATAGATGGTCACTCATATTTTAAAACTTCAAATTCTTTGTGAGATTAAAGCAAAAAATGTTTATTTGGTGCAAAATTTATATTTTGACTAGTGCATTTCCTAATTTAGCTTATGTGGACAGTTTAATTGAACACATAAGTACATGGAACCTTGAATAGGGCTCTCATTTAAGCACCAGCCAATTAAATCAAACATCATTCATTACAGGAGGCATGCCCCTTAGCCAACTGCAGATGTAATGAGCAACAGATGAGGTTCACATACCATTGGCTCATGTCCACAGCAAGAGTAATAGGTAACTTCACCTGGCCAAGTTGACAACTGAATCTAACTACCACATGTCCACCCCTTGTCAACTTAGCAACTACACACATCACCTTAAACAATATTAAGGTACAAAAAATTCTCTTCTGGCTGTGGACCTGTAAATCTCAAAACAACTTATCTGGAGCCAGTGTGCAAAGGAGAACATTCACAGGATACAGGTTTTTATTTCCATAGAGAGAAACAGGAAGGAACACAGGGGTCATATGACCCAAACTGTTCTGAAAACCTGCAATGCAAAGACCATTGGATTTCAAAGTCTGAAAGTCATTTATCCTTCAGCTTTAGAAAGTGGCAGTCCCACCCTTTCCAAGGGCCTATGCAGTGGCCCGCCTCTTTCCAAATCAACCTCGGTGGACATTGAGGAGACCACCTTTTACTTGGCTTCACTCTCTCCAGGCATCAGGGCCACACCTGGGTTCTCTGCCATGTCTGGGGAACACGCTCAACCCCTCTATGTGGTGGCAGCCAGGCTCTCCCCAGTCCCCCAAGGAGTGTGCTGTACCTTCTCCAAGACCTGAGGCTGCATGACTCTTCCACTGCAACAAGGTGGGAGACTCATCCTCGCCCTTCAGGGTAAACTCACCCTCTCCATGTATATGGGTGGGCCCACTCTCCTGGCTGAGGTTTCTTGGCTTCAGACTCAAGCTTCCATGGTTCTCACTCTGCAAACTTCAATTTGTCCCTTTTGTGTCCCCCTTTGTACGGATTGGCAGTGGTTCTGTTTACACCAACAGTCTTTTCAAGCACTCCAGGACTTCTCCATCATTCTCTTCACAGTTCCTCCAAAATCTTCCCCTTAGCCATCCAAAACACCATTCCAACATATCTGGTATTTGCAACTGCAGCAGCACCCCACTCCTGGTATCGAATCTGTTCTAGTTTGCTAGCTGCCAGAATGCAACACACCAGAGATGGATTGGCTTTTAATAAAAGGCCTTTAATAAAAATTTGTTTCATTAGTTCTTCAGAGGAAAGTCATCTAACTTTCAACTGAGGCTCTTTCTTATGTAGGAAGGCATGGGATGATCTCTCCAGGCCTTTGGGTTTCAACAACTTTCCCCAGGGTGATTTCTTTCTGCATCTCCAAAGGCCAGGGCTGAGCTGCATGTGCAGAAATGAGGTATGCTGACCTGCTTGGGCTGTGCTATGTTGAGCTCTCTCATTTAAGCACCAGCCAATTAAATCATACATCATTCATTTCAGCAGGTATGCCTCTTAGCCGACTGCAGGTGTAATGAGCAACAGATGAGATTCATGTACCATTGGCTCACGGCCATGGCAACAGAACTAGGTACCTTCACGTGGCCAAATTGACAACTGAATCTGACTATCACACTGACGAATGGAATTGTCTAATCTATGGACAACTGATCTTTGATAAGGTGGTCAAACCAGCTCTACTGGGACACAGCAGCCTATTCAATAAATGGTGTTTGGAAAACTGGATATCCATATGCAAAAGAATGAAAGATGTTCCATATCTCGCACCTTATACAAAAATTAACTCAAAATGGGTCAAAGTCCTAAACATTACAGCTAAGACCATAAAACTTTTAGAAGAAAATGTAGAGAAATATCTAATAAATCTTTTGATATGAGGTGATTTCCTAGACCTTACATCCAAAGCACAAGCAACAAAAAAAAGAAATAGATAAATAGGACCTCCTCAAAATTAAACACTTTTGTGCATCAAAGAACTTTGTCAGGAGAGTAAAAAGGTAGCCTACACAATGGGAGACAATATTTGGAAACCATATATCAGATAAGTGTTTAATATCAAGAATATATAAAGAAATTCTATAACTCAACAACAAAAAAAAACAAACAAACCAATTAAAGAATGGGCAAAAAGAAAAGTTCCCTTTGGGGTACAGGGGAGAAAGGAGGAAATATTAAACTTCCCAATCTGGGAATTCTGATAGTCCCACAAGCAGTGGGGATAACCAATTCAATAGGCTGAGCCCTCAATCTTGAGGCTCGCCCCTATGAAGCTAATTTCTGCAAAGGAGAGGCTAAGCCTACAGATAATTATGCCTAAGAGTCACACCCAGAGAACCTCCTTTGTTGCTCAGATGTGGCCTCTCTCTCTTAGCCAACTTGGCAGGTGAACTCTCTGCCCTCCCCCCTATATAGGACATGACTCTCAGGGGTGTAAATCTCTCTGGAAACATGGGTCCTGGCTCCTGAGGATGAGTCTGGACCCAGCATTATTGGAATGTGAAAGCCTTCTTGACCAAAAAGGGAAAGAGAGAAATGAGACAAAATAAAATCTCAGTGGCTGAGAGATTTCAACAGAGCCAGGAGGTTAACCTGGAAGTTATTCTTATGTTTTATATAGATATCCCTTTTTAGTCATGGTGTATTGGAGTGGCTAGAGGGAAGTACCTGAAACTGTTGAGCTATTTTCCAGTAGCCTTGATTCTTGAAAAAGACTGCACAACCATACTGCTTTTACAATGTGACAGTGTGAGTGTGAAAACCTTGCGTCTGATGCTCCTTTTATCCAAGGTATGGACAGATGAGTAAAAATAAATAAATACAGGTAAAAATAAATAAATAATAGGAGTAGATAAAGGGTAAAAATTGGGTAGATTGAAATACTGTGTATCAATGAAGGGGAGGGGTGGGGGGGTTGGGATGTGATGTATGAGGTTTTTTTTCTTTTTCTTTTTCCAGAGTGGTGCAAATGTTCTAAAAATGATCATGGTGAAGAATACACAACAATGTGACGACATTGTGAGACACTGATTGAATAATATGGTTGTACTGTACATGTGTGGATATTTCTCAATAAAAATATTTTCTTAAAAATTAACACATGTAAAGCACTTAAGAACAGTGCCTCCTATACAGTAAGGGCTTAATAGATGATAACTGTCATTAAATTTTTTTTAATGGGCAAAAGACATGAACAGACACTTTTCAAAAGAGGACATACAAATGGCTAAAAGACACATGAAAAGATGCTCAACTTCAGTGGCTTTTAGGGAGATGAAATTCAAAACCACAGGGAGATATGAGCTCATACCCACTAGAATGGGAATTATAAAAAACAACAACAGAAAGCATCAATGCTGGAGAGAATGTGGAGAAAGAGTCACACTTCTCTACTGTTGGTGGGAATGCAAAATAGTGCAACCACTCTGGAAGACAGTTTAGCAGTTCCTAGGGAAACTAAGTATAGAATTGGCGTATGAGCCAGCAATCCCATTACTAGGTATATATTCAGAGAAATTGAAGACAAGGACACAAACATTTGCACACTGATGTTTATAGCAGCATTATTTATGATTACCAAGAGGTGGAAACAGTGCAAATGTCCATCAATGGGCCAGTGGCTAAACAAGCTGTGGTATAGACATACAATGGACTATTACACAGCTGTAAGACAGAATAAAGTCATGAAGCATGTAACAACATTGCTGAACCTTAAAAACAATATGTTGTTTGAAATTAGCCAGAAACAAAAAGACAAATACTGCTTCATCTCACTAATATAAACTGACATTAGTGAGTGAACTCTGAGAGTAAAAGTTAAGAACACAGGTTATCAGGAGATAGGAAGAGGGTGGAGATTGGGGATTTAGTGTTGAAGGACTACAGAATGTGCAACAGAACTGATTGTAAAAATTCAGAAATGGATGGCAAAATACTATCTGATAGTAACACAATAAAATAAGTACACTGAGGGTGGTGTGACGGTGGTTCAGTGGCAGAATTCTTGCTTGCCATGCCAGAGACCTGGGATTGATGTCCAGTACTTGCTCATGCAAAAATAAATAAATACATACATACATACACTGAATGACACTGAATGTGAGTATGGTTGAGAGAGAAGGGCTGAGTATGGTTGAGGGATGTGCTAGTTTGCAAGCTGCTGGAATTCAATAAATCAGAACTAGAATGGCTTTTAAAAGGGGGAATTTAATAAATTACAAGTTAACAGTTCTAAGTCTATGAAAATGTCCAAACCAAGGCACCACAGGAAGACACCTAAATTCAAGGAAGTCTGATGGGTCACTAACACCTCTGTCAACTGGGTAGTCATGTGGCTGGCATCTGCAGATCCCTTGCTCCTGGGCTCCATTGCTCTCAGCCTCTGTCCTGTGGGGATTCCTAACTTTGCTTCTCCAGGGCTAGCCTTCATCTCTTGGCTTCCCTGGCTCTCTCCAGGTTCTACTTGCTTAACATCTCATGGCAACATCTGCTGGGCTCCAAGCATCTCCAAACATCTGTGTCTCTGTTTCCACATATCTGCATCTGTGTGAGCTCTGTTGTGAAGTTTCTGTTGGCCCTGAGACTTCTGTTGTTTCTCTAGGCTCTGTCATTTCTTAGATTTCTCCAAAATGTTTCCTGTTTTAAAGGACTCCAGTAAATTAATCAAGACTCACCTGGCATGGGTGAAGTCACATCACCATGTAATCAAAAGTTATACCTACAATTGGGCATGTCACATCTCCATGGAGACAATCTAATCAAATTTCCAACCTAAAGTGCCGAATAGGAATTAAAAGAAATGGCTCCCTTCACAAGATGGAAACCAGGGTTAAAACATGGCTTTTCTGGGGTACATAATACTTTCAAACCAGCAAGGGAGAAGGGCTGGGAGCACATATGACACCAGAAGGAAAGATAGAGGATAGACTGAAATGGTATAACTTAGACATGCCCAGTGGACAATGATGGGGATTAAATGTACAAATATAAGAATGTTTTCACATGACAGAGAACAAATGAATGCCAACATTGCAAGGTGTTGAAAATAGGATGGTATACAGGAAAAAAAATACAATTACTGCAAGCTATGGCCTATAATATAATATACAGTAATATTGTATTATGATTCCATTGAATGTAACAAAGGTATCATGCCAAAACTAAATGTCACAAGTGGAGGATACGGGGAAGGGGTATGGGAATCTTTTCAGAAGAAAAGGGAAGTCTTCATATAGATTATAGTGGCAAAGGCATGAATATGTGATTATACCAGGAATCACTGATTTTTTTTTACTTAGGTTGGATTGTATGATGTGCGAATAAAACTGTGTAAAAATGAACAGAGAGGGTGAGCCATGGTGGCTCAGCAGGCAGAGTTCTCGCCTGCCATGCTGAAGACCCATGTTCAATTCCCAGTGCCTACACGTTTCAAAAATAAAATAAAAAAAGAATAGAGAGAAACAAGTGTTGGAGAAAATGTGGAGAAAGAAATGTACTTATTCACTGTTGGTAGGGAATGTACTGATTCACTGAGAGGTGTGGCACCTCCGGAGGGCAGCATGCTGGTTTCACAGGAGGCTGGGGGTGGGGTTGCCATATGACCCTACAATCCCATTGGTAGGTATATCCTGGAGGGACTGAGAGTGGGGACACAAATGGACATTTGCACACTGGTATTTATGGCAGCACTGTTCATTTGCACTGGATATCATTTGCAATAGATAGAGTTGTGAGACATGCAACTATGTGAATGAATCTTGAGGACAGCATGTTGAGTGAAATGGCAGAAACAAAAAAATAAATATTATCATGCTTCACTCATATGGACTAACTATAATACGTAAATTTGGAAAATTTAAGTAGAGAACATGGGCTATTAGGCTGGGGCCTATTGCAAAGAGTCCTAGATTGTGAGCTCTTACAGCAGTCACATCTATTCTGGAGTTGTAACTGTTATTTCTAAATTCAGAGATACCTGAGCTATTTGTGTATAACCTGGTAATTCCTAGAAACTTTGGGTAATTTGTGTGGTACCTGAGACTCTGAGTTAGAGCTCTGAAGCTATGAAAGTCAGCATTACCCCCACACAGCAATTGTTTAAGAAGCTGAAAAAGTGATCAGACTTCAACTAGAGATATGAATGAAGCTGATCAGGATAGGACAAAGGTGAATGAGAATACAGGGTAAAGGATGATATGGTCCATATTTTTAAAACTTCAACTTCTGTGTGAGACCAAGGAAGAGATGTTTATTCGGTGCAAAATTTATATTTTGGGTAGGACATTATCTAATTAAACGGGTATGGTCAGCTTATTTGAACACCATAATTCTGGAATCCTGAATAGGACATGAGATCTTGTTGGCTTGTAAAGGTTGGTGTGATGTCCTGACATATCCCAGAGTAATTCAGGCAAAGCATAAAATTTACAAAATCCTTTTGGAGGACTCGGGAGAAAGGAGAAAATATTAAACTTCCCCATCTGGGGAATATTCTTGCAAACAGTGGGGATAACCAATTCAACAGGATGAGCCCTCAATCTTGGGATCCACCCCCATGAAACTTAATCCTGCAAAGAAGTTAAGCCTACTTATAATGATGCCTAAGAGTCACCCCCAGAGAACCTCTTTTGTGGCTCAGATGTGGCCTTTCTCTATAAGCCAACTATGCAGGTGAACTCACAGCTCTTCCCTGTATGTGGGACATGACACCCAGGGGTGTAAATCTCCCCGGCAATGTGGGACAGAACTCCCCAGGATGAGCCAGGATGCAGCATCATGGAATTGAGAAAGCCTTCTTGACCAAAAGGGGGAAGAGAGAAATGAAACAAAATAAAGTGTCAGTGGCTGAGAGATTTCAAACAGAGTTGAGAGGTTATCTTGGAGGTTATTCTTACGCATTATATAGATATTCCCTTTTTAGTTTATGTTGTTTTGGAGTGGCTAGAGGAAAGTACCTGAAACTGTAGAGCAGTGTTCTGGTAGCCTTGTTTCTTGAAGATGATTGTATAATGATATAGCTTTTACAATGTGACTGTGCGATTGTGAAAACCTTGTGTCTGATGCTCCTTTTATTTATGGTATGGACAGATGAGTAAAAAGCATGGATAAAAAGTAAACAAATAATGGGGGAACAAACGGTAAAACAAACTGAGTAGATTGAAATACTAGTGGCCAATGAGAGGGAGGAGTATGGGTTATGGTGTGTATGAGCTTTTTCCTGTTCCTTTTTTTATTTCTTTTTCTGGAGCGATGTAAATGTTCTAAAAAATTATTATGATGATGAATACACAACTATGTGATGATATTGTGAGCCACTGATTGCTAACCATGTATAGAATGTTTGTATGTTTGTTAAGTTTTTA